>WOVY01011531.1:0-82108 GCA_013436015.1 Rhipicephalus annulatus | reverse complement strand
ATAAATGCATTTTCTTATTCCATTTGTCCGCATTGTAACATTCCAAATACCCCCCTTCAGTGTTTTCAAGCAACATATTTTTGGCGCACTTGGCCTGGTTAGCATTTCTTTCTTCATGGGTGCACTTCTAATAGGCCGAACTCCTGATAATACAAAAAAGTGACAGTGGTTCCTTCAAGTTCCTCTTAACGGGAGTCTACTGTAATTGTACTTTCGGATTGTAGGGCTAGGTGTCTTGAAGTTTAAAAAAATAAATTGCTAATAATGTAAAAATTATTTATTAATAGATGTTCCCCAATATGCACATTGCACCAATTATCATAACTACAATTGGTATTTGGGAATCAAACTGACTTGCCAAGTACGTGGAGAGGACGTAACTGGTATGTCTAACCACAACTTGCTCTAAGCTAAGCTATATATCGTAAAAATAGTTGCGATCTTGACATCCAGGCAGTTTGTTTTGCACACAACTGACCATACAAAAATTACACAACGTTACAACAAAATTTAAAAATGGAACTTCAACCTTGATTTTCTCTGCTAATAATGACCTTATGATAGTAAGCATGTGGCATTCAAGTTCTCATCAGAGTGCAGTTCGACAATCTAAACCGACTCATTATTCCTCTTAGTGTGCCTTTAAGCTCTACACAAGTAGATTCTATGCTTGTTGCTCCAGTGATAACGAGAGCAAGCCATCAAACAAAGCACCCGCTCCTATGACAAGGCAAGTAGCAGTGGTGTAATACAATCAGGTACAGCAAAATTAGTTCGTGCTACGTACCAAGTTGGCTGCCATTTGAGCTGCCTGTGTGCTCCTGAGCAGCTTGCACTGTGGACAGTAGAGAAGAGAGGATGGCAGTGCTCGCTGCTGCACTCTCGTCTGCAAACTTCTTGGCTTCCAACGTGTATGCCGCAACAGCAGCCTGGTGTTGCTGAACGAGGCTGTCCAGTGAAGCTGTTCAAAGGAAAGGCAATGAAGGGAAGCGGCTTTACATCTTGGAAATTTACATCCTGTATGGCAGTTTAAGCAGCTCAACAGGTATTGAGGCAATTTAGAAAGCAGAATACATATTTGGAATATGGAGCAGGAAGCTTAAACCTGGGGCAAATAGTAATTATAATTTGTACCCTCCTTTGGAGAATAATTCCTATCCAGATTTTTAAAAAGTGCCTTAGGGGGGCAGATGCTACTCGAAAACACTTTTTTGAAATATTCACTCCAGAGCAATACACTTGAGCTGTATATGGAGCCTTTTATGCTGATTTCAAATATATAATTAGTTTTCTTGTAAGTTGCATACAATTTAGCTCGGCAACATGACAAAGTGAAAACCTTAAAGTTTTGCCTCCCTTTTCTCTTTTATTCCTAAACTTCTGTAATTTTTCACCATTCAATGTTCATAAAGTTTTAAATCAAGTGTAGACTACAAATAACTAATTCGGAAGCACATACAAAATATGTAATAGGCATGAAAAATAATTGACATAAAAATTCTACATTACAGCTACGCTACTAAAGATTTACATACAATTTTTATCATACAATAACATATTGAAATTTAAACTAGATAATTGTATTTGTCATACTTTATATAACATTTGGGCAAGGTTTCATGCAGATCCCAGCACTACAAGTACCCGCAAAAGGAGGGGCACATTGAAAAAAATGGCAAACTGTGTTTTGAGAAAGAAAGTTTGAAAGTTAAAATTTAGTGTTTATTTAAGAAATATATTGTTAAATCTGATGAAATTTGCACACCAAAAACAGCAGTCCTTCTTGTAGTAGCAACTGCCACCTAAAATACGCCAGCACCATGAGTTTGTTGCAGCTTTTTCGAGCCGACTCCTCAGAGAACTTTTGCTCACAGACAGGGCCATGAAACGCTTGCCGAACTTCGGCTCCATCTGGCAGAGCCTTGTGTCAACTGCAAGCTATACAGAAGTTTGACAGGACTGTGAAATCAAAACTTAGTCTAATGTCATGCCATTTTGCAGTCATGTTTGAGCCATATACCGTCGTACATAATGGCAATACCGTATCCGCTAAGTTCTCTCACTGTGAGCTCCTTCGACCTCACAAGATTGGCACTGACTTCATCCATTGCCACATCACGAATTTTCCGGCTGATGGCTGTGAATGACTATTGATTGCATGTGCTTTTGCAAGCCAACAACAGCCGCAAATCGGACCAGCTGCTCATAGCCTATTCTTATAGAGCGCGCTGCAAAACGGCTTTCATGCGCGAGCAATGGCTTTTTTCATTCATAACGGAGACAAATACATGAGAAAAGCGTTGTTCAGCTGCGCTGCTCGACAAGACACGGACCCCGCAAATAGGCGTCACAGCACATACAGGCGCGCAGCGGCCAATGGCTGTCCCCCAATCCGTACCACATGATAAGCCAGTCGCGGCGCTCGACAAACGAGTAGAGGCGTGCTTCTCTCTTATATTCCTTGCACTGCATCAGCGAAAGAAACTGTTGTTATTTGAAGAGTGAGGCTCGACTCTTCGACTCATGCGATCAACAATGGCGAGGTGCTGCACATTATTGGCGGCAAGGTGCTCGAAGACTGCACACTTTGGACCTTTCAACAAGCACCTTGTGCTGTTGAGATGCAATTTTAAAGTATTTCCAGTTAAGTCTCAACATTTTTTTTTCATAACAGTAGAAGTACTAATATCATCAAAACAGGTGAAAACGAAAAAATGTTAATTTTGAAGAAAACTCGTTTTTCGACCCACACACGCCCTTTTCCAAAGGTCACAAAACAATGCACAGTCATGACGAATCATCAGTACTACAGGTAGTGCACAACACCTAGTGATCACCCCTGTGTTTGGGTGATCATTTTTGCGGCCTGATCTTGAAAGATAATGCAGCGGAACGAGCTCCGAAAGTATGCTGCATGCATTGAAAAAATAGTTGAACCCCTTTATAAAAGACGATTATACAAAATGTAAAAATCTATAAAAAGAGGTTATGTACTCGAGCCATCGTTTGTTGTCTTTTTCAAGGCTAGAAGACACAACAATAATAATAATAACTGATGGGTTTTACTATCCGAAAACGACCTTACGATTATGAGAGATGCCATAGTGGAGGGCTCAGAAAATTTTGACCACTTGAGGCTTTTTAACGTACACAAGCCTTGAGCATTTTCACCTCCATCGGTAGTGCAGCCACGATGGCCGGAATTCAAAGACGCAACTTGCAAGTCAGCAGTCGAGTGCCATAACCACTAGACCATCGCAGCAGTTAGGAGCATACGACCCCTGTTTGAAGAAATACCACTGAACCAAACTCTTGCTCCAATGTTTACAGCTAAAGTGAAAGATTGGGTGATGAAATCAGCAAATACAACCTTCACTTCAGGCATAAAATCGAGGGGAAAAAAATTACCCGCAGCTTCCCTCGGGGGAACACTGAGGAGGATGCGGAGCATATAATTGGTTAACGGGGTGTTAAAGTGCGACTTACTTGGGTCGATGGCTAAATTGGTTAACGTGGTTGTGAAGTGCGGTGTTAAATTGCGACTTACTTGGGTCGATAGCTAAATTGGTTAACGTGGTTGTAGGAGGGGGTGTTAAATGAGTGAACACGTACACACGTATGCGAAAGGGCGGCGCTGGTCGAAGGGACGTCGATCATTGTGTTTGTGGATTCGTTGGAATTCATTTCACCGCGACCTTGGACGTCGACCACCGTACAAACCAACCGACGAGCGGCAACTGAGCGAGCGAGCGCCGACCTTGAGTATATATACAGCGCGACGGCGCATGCGCTGTCAGCTGTGGAATGTTCTCGAAAGAGAAGCGCGCGCGGCACAGATGGTGGGAGACGGCGCATGCGCGCGCGTCAGCTGTCGAATGTTCGAGAAGCGGTGCGGACGGCGCACTACAAGGCGCGAGTATAAGATGCTTCCGCATCTAAAACTGTTTTAAGGCGCTTTTTGCGAACTGCTGCATCTAGCAGCCGTGCCGTGAACTATAGGAGGTGACGTTACACTCGCCCGAACTGGGCATGTCAACAATGACAGTCGTCTCCCGCATCTCTCTCCCCCTCACCTCCCACTGTGTTTCCCAGAATCGCCAAACAGCGAACACTTCTCCCAGCTGAGGTAAAGCATCGGCGCTTTTCTGGAAGAGGAAGAGGGGCATCAATAGAGAGGTTAAGAAAGGAAGAGGAAGACAGAAACCCTGCATGCTCCTCGGTGATTGTGATGTCACAGCTCCTGCTCGTGTGTAGCCGCTGTGCGCTGACAATATACTAAAAATACAGCCAACTCTCCAAAAATACGTCAAATAAGCTTTGTTTATTGAACTAGTTATGTCTTCGGTGTAGAGTTTCAATTTCTTTGTGAGTTGTTCTAAGTTTTTATCAGCATTTCTTTAGCAATTGTTTTGTCGAGAGCTTCCATCTTTCCCCTCCAGCTGTTTTTTCTTGGGGAGGGGGGTAACAGGAACCCCAGAGTGCCTACATTAAAACAGAGGTTGATAAAAAATGCAAACATTGTAACCAGCTCATAAGAGACATCTCACATAAAAGACAAGAACTTCTCTTCGGTGCATGTGTCTTGCAAAGGGGTTCAACTGTAGAAGAGTGCGCCACAGAGTGTGCCGTAAATTGCTTGCACCACAAGATACAGTCACGTTGAAGTCCTTTATAAGATGCACGCACTAAGGAGCAATTCTTATCCTTTATAGGAGGTGCCTTTTACGAAACAAGGTACCACACCTCTCATTTTCCTATAGCACCTACTTCCTTGTAGACTCACTGGTGTCTCTCAAGTCCAACCGTATCTTACAAAGGTGTTTGACCGTATAAGATGCTACATGCCCCTGGTGTCTTGTTTCGACACTAACCATACTCCTCCATTTCAATTTGATAATGTACTAATGAAACTCCTTTTTCACTAATCTGTCATATTTGCGGTGTTACATGCACCAAGCACACTGTTGTGTCACGACGAATCTATCCAATGGGAAGTGCCACATAAAGAAATGCCTTCAAGTAAACAGCACAGCATGATCCAACCTAGATTAGGTTGCTTTTGAGAAATAGCAGTACTAGTCAAGTTAAAACAATTTCAACAGATGCTAGTCTAATGCATACTGCTTGCCACAGGCAACTGCACAGCATACAGATTTATTAGCTGGTAGACACCCCATGGACACGACACCAACTTAAGAAGAAAAACAGGTGAATAGCACACAGTATAAAAGCTTGCCGTGACCACATGTATATAGCGATTTATCACTATACCAATAATGGCAATTTACATTCACATGCAGCCCAAAAGCATAAACAAAATAAAAACTACACTATATTGCACTAAATGCCAGTAAGTGCCTGAGGCAACAAATTGAATGGACGCACGCAAAGTAGGTAAGTGCGATTCCTTCTGTTCTTTTAGCAATCTGAGGACGGTTGAAGACCATCAGGAGAGATTTGCAGGAATTTTTACTAGCCTTGTGCTAACACTCGAGCACTCTATATATTCAAATAGATATTACAGTATTGGATTCAAGTTTTAATAACTGAAAGTATCAAAGCATTTCAAAATAGTGAAGAACAAATAAATGTATATTAGTCCGCATGTATTTCTCTGTAAAATTGGTTTTCACTGCAATATAGGAGTGCTAATCTGTGACAGTTTTAACAACTATACAGTCAAAATTTGGCCTGACTCCACGCCCTACTTCAAGGTTAAAGGAACATATTACCCCCACGTCGATTCATCATTTTTAAGTCTAAAATCTTCCTCTACTGGCCTATAAACTCTAACTAAAGTAATCTTAAAAATTAACATTTTAACTAATCAAAGTTATTCCCATTTCCTTTGAACCAGGAAGAATGGCTTGTGAACAAGCCTTGTTTATATATATATGTATATATATATATATATATATATATATATATATATATATGTGTGTGTGTGTGTGTGTGTGTGTGTGTGTGTGTGTGTGTGTGTTTGTAGGCATATATATATATACATATTGTATCGGTCACCAGCACCATAACAAATAATACCACTTTTTTGTATATGTATATGTGATGTATACTATTCAAAATCGACTTCAAATCATTCAACCAAAGCACTATTTGTTTCACATTTGCCTTGAACCTGAATTTCACTATTCACACAAGCCTAATTTTTATAAACAGCCAACGGGGCTGCTCTCTCGACATGCGAGGTTTAGTAAACATAAGGAAATATACATGAGTTGCAGGTCTGCAACAATATAAAATTGAAGAAGCTGAATGATTTTACCTGTGCATCATTCAGTATTTAATAAGAAAAATTTATTTCAAGGAAATAACCCTAGCATCATTAATTCACAATGTGCATGGCACAAGAAATTGTCCTATCGCCACAGTCCTTAACACTGTTCAGTGATAGTTAATCTGCAAGGCACTTATCAAGCGAGCCACCCACTCTACCGAGGACATCCCGCTGAGAAGCAAGCCGTTCGGTGAAGCTCGCTTCAATTTGACTAAAATGGGCACTCGGGCTGGACACAAAGGCAAACTGCCGCTCCTTGTTCGCCTGGTCAATGGCGGAAATACGCTGAAGCTTTTGATGTAGCAGGTCAATGTCGGCTGTAGTGGCTTTTGCAACACCAACGAACTGGAAAACAAAGAAAACAAGGCACCATTGTGTGAACAGTCGTAGCAGCAGTGTAGATGGGCCACAACAAATGATCAGTGATGGTTTAGCCAGCTTTGCAGTTGGAGCACTTTTCGAAGCAGGAAAAAAGCTATTCAAAAGCAGATTTGTACCAGAAGAAACCGTGTTTAAGAACAGATTCGGAGGTGGAAAGATTTGTGTTTCAAAGCAGGTTAGGAACAACAAAATGAAGTTCGGGATCGCATCAATTGGAGTTGTACAGCAGGAAGTCTGCAACTTTTGAGAGCACATTCTTGATCAATAAACAAGAACATTACTAATGTACATGTGTTGCCTACTTCACTGCAACATAGATGTGCATTGTGTTGGGGCACTAATGATAAAGCAAGCCTAGAATAGCAAGCATGACACCTGCGAGGGGCAGGTGTCAAAATGTCATTCCATTCTAGTTTTCGAGATAGGTAGGGTTTAATCACAACCTACGATATTCTCCTCTTTTCCCTCCATAGTGCCACCATTACCCAATGTTTCAAAATCTCAAACTGGATTCGGCAAAAGTATGATAGGAGTTTTGTGAGTACTAACTCAAATGTATATTGTTTATTACTCATTACACTCAAACCTCAATATAACGAACACAGATATAACAAAATATCGGTTATAACAAAGTAAATAGTCTTGCAACAGAGTTGGCAATAAGTTTTATAACGAATCTTTGGATATAACAAACTTATTTTTTGTAAAATATGACTTTCTTATAATAATATCGGAGTGTTGTTTAGATTTTATTATTTTGAGAAACCATATTAAGAACACTCACGCAAAGACGCTGCAATTGTAGCCCATCATGACCTCGGCTATGGTAGGCTCCATGACTGCCCGGTACACGTCAATCTGCATAATACAAATAAAGAAAAAAATGTTACGTGAAGGGCACTAGTGCCGAAAACTAGCAGTACGGGTCTGGAAGAGCGCCCATGCTTACCTGCTTTGCATCAGGCCCAAATACCCAATCGAACGTGAACGATTTGCGAGGGGTTCGTTTCCGCATTACTCGGTCATTTACAAAGATCTCCTTCCTTTCCTGCACGACTGTGATAGTTCTGGCGGAGCCGTTCCGTTTCTCTGATGCAGTTGGAGGCCTGGACAAAACGCACGGGGCATGATTACCAAAACACCAGAAAAAATACTTCACGTGCCCTCGCACTTTCCACAAGCGACTTCAATATTAAGGGTTGAAGAGTCGCTGTTGACAACGAACGTAACGTTAAAAAAAACTTAGTTTTACGGTTCCCTACATCACGATAACGGATTTTGACGTGCTACAAAATGGTCGTAAGCTTAGCGGCACCGGACGCAAACTTGGATGTATTGGTTCCCCAGCTTCTTGGTAGCCATGGCAGTGTGGAAAAAAAGCCCAGGAGGCGAAACTGCGAAAATGAGCATCTTGCAGCACGCATAGAGAGGCAGCACCCACACAAGCAGCCACAGAGGCCGCTGCCCTGACCCTTTTTTGTTGTTGTTGTTGTTCACCTATTGTTAGTGGCGCATACCTACTATGGGGGATTGGCCAAGAATCGAGTGGTTTTAAAAATTACTGTTCAGATTTGGAATAATTTAGGTATAACAGAAAGATTACTGATAGCCTAGGAAAGTGTAATGCTTAATGTAATGCATACAAAAATTGACATAAACGAATTTATTATTAGAATATAGCAAGAATCTGATTTTATACGTATATAACTATGTGGACATGTTAGGATAGTTCAGCTGGTTATTTAGTCAACCTATTAGTTTCATCAATATAGTTCCGGACGGCCGCGCATACTGTCGCAATAAAGAAACCAGAAATGAAAGCTCCGAAAGACAAAATGACGGGCACAGATAAGTCCATAGCAATACCATGTAAAGGTATTTCTAAAAGGATTTTTTGTATGTGTTAAACCACCTGCAGGTCCAAAAAATGATCTATTGTTTCCAGCTCATCACAGAATGCGCACAGTGGCGAAGGTGCCTGAGCCGAACTGCGTTTACAGAAATTTAGATTTGGTACCCGGCAACGCAGCCCTGTGATAGCTACTTCTTGTTTTCGAGTGCGGCAAAAATGTCTTCGTTAGGGATAGAATAAATGGCGATATTCTGTAGAGTTTGCTTGTACTGAACCTTTAAAGACTTCCATAAGCGTACATCTGCAGAATCGAGCAGCAGTCACTTAGGCAGATGATGGACAGAGCGGTAGAATCGGTTCGCTGATTGACGACTTAGCTAAGTAGTCGGATATTTCATTTGGAAACGAACCTTTATGTCCAGGCACCCAAACTAATCATACGTTTCTCAAATGAGCAGGCACTAGTGCACGGGACGCCTTTGTTACGTGATTATCAGCACCAACAGAAAGTGCCGCACAGTGAGATAGGGAATCTGTTATTATGACAGCTGAAGCATTTTTTTGAACGCACCATACTTTAACGGCGTCAAACTGCCATTGGCGATAATTTTACCATGTTTTTAGGCGTTGTTGATGGCAACCGATGGAAATACAACGGTAAAGGTACTAAAATTGTTCTAGTACACTGTAACTCGGCTGCGACGTAACGACGTCAACGACGCTACAATCGAAAATACTTTGTAAAAAAAATCCTCCCAAAAAACTGGCTCTACCTGCCATCTTTGGCGGCTGTGTCGCCCGTGAACCTTCCCGCAGACCTTTTATCACGCATTCCTTCTGCTAACTTTGCCGCCTTTCGCCCTAACGCGATCCTGGTCTCCGTTCTCCGTAGCTACTAGTGCGCGTGAATCACACTGGAGACGTGTTCCCATGCACTTTCGGGTGGTATTCGCTGCTTTCGTACTAATGAGATCATGGCCTTTGAGATATCCGTAGAAACAGTGCGCGTCGGGCAAAAGAGGGGCGAAAACAAAGAGGCCAGCGCAAACTCAACGGGCTGCCACGCACACAAGCTCAACCGACGCCGACTTTACAGGCACAATAACAGACCTCCGAGTTTATTGCAGGGAAGACCTTTTTTTCTTTTTTATTGTGTCTAGCCCACAGCCTGACCAAAAATTTCATAAAGCCTAAAGAGAAGCGGAAAAGGGGAAAAAGTGATCTGAAAGAAGCTGTACCAATTTCGGTGCCTGGTTCGTCGCGCGGCAATGTCAGAAATATCAACTTTATTTTCACAAAGAACACATCAAATAAAAAAAGCTTAACGTGCAACTTGCCGTGTTTATTATAAACGCCGGCAGTGCAAGAGTACAACAGCCATACGCAGAGATTTCATCAAGCGTATCTCGGCAAGACAGCGTTTCGAAATCCGTTCCGTTGGTTTCGGATAGCACCGGCGCACGCGGCGTGCAGGCCACGTCCTTTTTGAGACAGAGAGGGAGTCGCGTTTTCTGCTTCGCATTTACACGTAAACAAGAGAGGAGAATTTGCCCAGTCACTATAGCCGACTTCCGGCTTCATCGCGGCTTCACAACGAGTGACGTCAGGGCCTCTCCTTACCTTTCCTTCCTCTGTGACTACCCATATTCTATGCTCGCTGAAGCGCCGTGTGTTGCAGCTCCCACAGACACTAGCGCCAGAGTTCCCTCTATTGTATATTGAGAAACTCTATGCATTAGGCGTCTTATACTTTAGTTGCCAGACTTTGGGAATCACTGCTGCCAGACTGCAGCCAAATTTGGCGAAAAATTGTTTTGTAGTTGTGGCTTTTTATGCGAGTTTGGTGTCGTCCGCGGGCCATTTTGCGAGTGCGTGAGCTACGTTTTAATTAACAGAATGAACGTAAAACGCGCGCTGCGTAAGTCGGGGCGCGTTTTTTTGCTTTGTGCACTGCTGTGCAATCAAGAGATCGTGTCGTCTGCCGTGCATTTCGCGAGTGCGTGTGCGAATAACTTGTTCACGAGTGTGTTTATCCGACGTACTTCAATTATCCAGCCTCGACACGTTTATTCTTCATATGTACATAATTGCTGACACAGCTAGGATAAGCCTAGCGTCCCCATCGTGGGGCGTGGTCGACGCGGCATGATCAGCTGTGAAAATATAAAGGGTGGGGGGCAATGCACCACCTGCTGCGACTCAGTTTCCCCGTCGTCCCTAATACAGAGACGCGATCTCTCTAATTGCACAGCTGCGCACACAGCAAGAGAGCAGGCTCCGGCTTCTGCAACGCGCGGTTATTTCCGTTAGGTCGTCGCACACACACTCGCAAAATGCATGGCGGATGACGCGTCGTGGATAAGCGGATGAACTCGGAAACCTTGAGGTGGGTGGCGGAGTCGAAGAGGTGCCCTGTAATCGATGGCTAGCCTGATCACTTGTCCACATAGCGGGATCAAAATCATGTGGTGCAGCAGATCGCAGGGCCGCCGCATAAGTCAGCACAAGGGCCTCAGGCCTTGGTGGCGCGAGTGAAGTGACCACCTGTCGGATCTCATTTCGGGTGAAGTCTGCGAGAGGATTTACAGGTGGTTGGGGTCCCGCTGCTTGTAGTTGGTGCACGTCGTCCCTACACGACGCTTCTTATGAACTCTGCGAGGGCATGCCTCTCGCTGCGAGCCCCGATAGAGCATGCAGCATTGATCACGTCGTGGCGTTCATACTGTGACGACCGATGCTGGAGAGTAGGCTCCATTGTGGTTGCCTTATTTATGAACTCAGTCACTGTCCTAGGTGGATTGCGCGCGAGTCCGGTGAAGAGCTGCTCTTTTACACCACGCAATAAATGCCGCACCTTCTTTTCCTCGGACATTGCAGAGTCAGCGCCCTTGAAGAGTCGAAGCATGTCCTCGACAAACATTGAAACTCTCTCGTAGGTTGGTGGTTCCGAGAGGAGATGGCCTACTCCGCTCTCTTTTTTTCGGCGCTGCAGTACGCATAGCGAAACTGTCGGCTGAACTTTTGCCACGTCGCAAAGGAACCCTCATGATTCTCATACCACGTTTGGCAGAGTCTTCCAACCCATACTCTCCGCAGCTTGCGAGCTTCATCCCATTCGTTGATGTTGGCAACTCGATCGAAGTGGTCAAGCCAGTCATCAACATCCACAAAAGTGTCTCCACGAAATGAGCGCGGTGTTCGCGGTGCATGAAAAAACATGCGCGAGAAAAAAATAGGCGTCCTTTGTTTGACTCAAGACTCGCTCGCTCACGTGGTAGGTAGTCAACGTCGCCCTCTTGTCTTGAGAGAGAGGACCGTGTTCGGGAGATAGTCCTCGCAGGCGGCGACTGCTTCTTGCCGTGGGAGCTGTAGCTGTCTCCAAGTAGCTCGGTGTGTCGGATGAAAATCTGGAGCCGAGGCGCGTTTACACAGCACCTCCACCAGAGCCACGAAAGAACTAACAGACAGCCACGAATCGACGTCTTGCTCGCCCCCAGATCACAAAGCAATGTTCTCTTTTAGATGCGAAAGCATCTTATACTCGCGCCGTGTAGTGCGCCGTCCGCGCCGTCCGCACCGCTTCTCGGACATTCGACAGCTGACGCGCGCGCATGCGCCGTCGCGCCGTCGCCCACCATCTGTGCCGCGCGCGCTTCTCCTTCGAGAACATTCGGACAGCTGACAGCGCCTGCGCCGTCGCGCTGTATATATACTCAAGGTCGGCGCTCGCTCGCTCAGTTGCCGCTCGTCCGTTGCTTTGTACGGCGCGTCGACGTCCGAAGTCGCCGTGAAATGAATGCCAACGAATCCACAAACACAATGATCGACGTCCCTTCGACCAGCGCCGCCCTTTCGCATACGTGTGTACGTGTTCACTCATTTAACACGCCCTCCTACAACCACGTAACCAATTTAGCCATCGACCCAAGTAAGTCGCAATTTAACACCCCATTTCACAACCACGTTAACCAATTTAGCCATCGACCCAAGTAAGTCGCACTTTAACACCCAGTTAACCAATTATATTCTCCGCATCCTCCTCAGTGTTCCCCCGAGGGAAGCTGCGGGCAATTTTTTTTCTCTACTTCCAAGCGATTTCACGCTACAGTTGATGGCTCATACCCATTACCTATGACAATATATATATAGCGAAAAGAAGAGGATACTTTAGGGCTCGTTTTCCCGTGTTTTGACACAATGATAATAAAATCTAACAGACCATAATGCCAACGAATGTATAGGAGTGGTTATTAGACCGAATTGTATGCCAATTATGAAGAAAGAAAAGTGGCTGAAAAGATAACCTGCCGTAGGCAGGAACCAAACCTCCGACCTCCAAATAACGACCTTTGAAAGTCGCAGGTTCGGTTTCTGCCCATAGCAAGTCATCTTTTCAGCCACTTTTCTTTTTCACATTTACCTTACAATTTGGTCTAATTACCTCCCATATACTTTTCTTGGCATGATTGTCTGTTAGATTTCATTATTATTGTGTCAAAACACCGGAAAACGAGCCTTTAAGTATCCACTTCTTTCTCCTATTCATTAACGAGGGTCTCGTGCTGGCCGACTTTGTGCCTTCGATTGTATACGAGGGACTATTGGTAAGATGCCAGCTCGTAATAAGTTCACGTGCCATGTGACACCACATAGGCTCATAAAAGAGTTTGCCACACTCGCCGCCATGGCTACAGATGGCGCTGACTGACAATCGGTATAAATTCACATATATACCCAATAAAGTGGCTGGTAGGATAGCCGCCGAAGTAGCTCAGTGATAGAGCACCAAACGCGTTCTTCGAAGGTCGCAGGATCGGTTAATGTCCGTGGGAAGTTCTTCACATTTACCTTACAATTTGGTGCAATCACATCCCCTATACTTTCCTTAGCATTTTTGTCTGTTAGATTTTATATATATATATCTATATATATACATATATATATATATATATATATATATTATATATTGTCACGTCACTCCAGGGGGTGTCGACAACGTTTACTGACGTCTGACCAACAGGGCTCTAACCAAGCGCGTCGGTTGGGCTTGTTTCTTCAGAGCGGGGGCCCACGTACACTTCTTTGTTCTCTGTGGTGTGAGCCTTCACCTTGGCATACGACCCACTACTAGAAGTAGGTGGCAATATTCCCCCTCAACAACAAAAAAGAGCATCGTCCCGATGCTGTAAAGTTATTCAAAAAAAACCAAAACAAAGTAGTCTAAACAATGAAAAAGGGCACCAATTATCAAATGTTAGACGCGATAAGTTCACCAATGATGAGGCAATTGTCGGAGCACAAATAAAAAAACACAGGAAAAGTGGTCTTTCAGGAACGCGCAAAATAGGGCTTCATGCGCACCACGTGAACTATGTCAGAAGTCGGTTGTTTTCGTTGTACCCATCGTGACGACGTAGCGTCCGGAACCACTTCGTAATTTACGTCACTCACGCGGCGTAATACTTTATACGGGCCGAAGTATCTGCTGAGCAACTTTTCGGAGAGGCCACGGCGTCGAACAGGGGTCCAAATCCAAACTTGGTCTCCCGGTCTGTAAGATACGTCATTGTGATGCATATTGTAACGTCGTGCATCGACCTGTTGCTGCTGACCAATGTGTAGCCGGGCGAGCAGGCGAGTTTCCTCGGCACGCTCTGCAAATTCTTCTGCGTCAGTTGTTAATTGATCTGCGCCTTCACAAGGAAGCATCGCATCCAGCATCGTCTGAACTTCGCGGCCGTAGAGAAGGCGAAACGGTGTAAATCGGGTTGTTTCTTGAACGGCGGTGTTATAAGCGAACGTCACATAAGGCAAAATGCGATCCCATGTTTTGTGTTGGACGTCGATGTACATGGAGATCTTGTTTGTGACTGTCTTATTTAGTCGCTCGGTTAAGCCGTTGCTCTGCGGATGGTAAGCAGTCGTCGTTCGATGCCTAGTGTTACTCAGTCGAAAAAAAATTGCCCGCAGCTTCCCTCGGGGGAACACTGAGGAGGATGCGGAGCATATAATTGGTTAACGGGGTGTTAAAGTGCGACTTACTTGGGTCGATGGCTAAATTGGTTAACGTGGTTGTGAAATGGGGTGTTAAATTGCGACTTACTTGGGTCGATGGCTAAATTGGTTAACGTGGTTGTGAAATGGGGTGTTAAATGAGTGAATACGTACGGCACGTATGCGAAAGGGCGGTGTTTTATTTATTGCGACGAACTTTGAGGACGATGGCTTTGTGGTCGGTAAAGTAAAGAGTGAGTGGATCGGGTGGCATCGGTCGTAGGTCGAAATTTGCAGCGCGCGCGCGGCACAGATGGCGATGGCGCGACGGCGCATGCGCTGTCAGCTGTCGAATGTTCTCGAAGGAGAAGCGCGCGCGGCACAGATGGTGGGCGACGGCGCGACGGACGCATGCGCGCGCGTCAGTTGTCGAATGTTCGAGAAGCGGTGCGGACGGTGCGGACGGCGCACTACAAGGCGCGAGTATAAGATGCTTCCGCATCTAAAACTTCATCAATAAGCTTTGCAGTGAACGCTGTTCCTCTGTCGGTTATCACTGTAGATGGAGCACCGTGGCGCAGAACAATGTGGCACATGAAGAACTGTGCTACCTAAGAAGCCGTGGCTCGAGGTATCGCCTGTGTATCAGCATAGCGGGTCAAATAGTCAGTTGCAACAATGACCCACTTGTTGCCGTCGGACGATAAAGGAAATGGGCCGAGAATGTCCATGCCGACTTGGTCAAATGGCTTGTGGGGTGGATCAATTGGCTGAAGTAATCCAGCCGGCTTGCTTGGTGGCGACTTTCGACGCTGGCATTCACGACAGCTTTTAACGTACTGCTTCACGCTTGCCGATAGTCCGGGCAGTAGTACGCCTCACTTACTCTAGCGAGCGTTCGCGACTAACCTAGATGACCAGATGTTGGCTCGTCATGACACGCGGAGAGGACTTCGTCCCGCATGTCCTTCGGAACGACGAGGAGGTAAGCGCGGCTCGTAGAACGGGCGTTTTTTTTTGTACAGGACATTATCTCGGAGGCAGAAAGACGTCACGACGCGAGATACATGGCGAGGTATAACGGCGCTATGACCCTCCAGATAGTCGATGAGCGGTCGAATCTCTTCATCCTCTCGCTGGCGTCTGCTCAAGTCAGATGAGCTAAGGGCGCCCACGAAACCGTCATCGTCCTTCTTATTCTTGATTGACTAAAGGTATGGGTGCACGCGACAGCGTATCAGCGTCTTCATGCTTCCGTCCAGACCTATATACAATGGTAACATCAAATTCTTGTAGACGCAAGCTCCATCGGGCCAGTCGTCCAGAGGGATCACGAATGTTTACCAACCAGCAGAGGGCATGGTGGTCAATCACCACTTTAAATGGACGACCATAGAGGTATGGGCGAAACTTGGTGATCGCCCACACTACTGCGAGACACTCTTTCTCTGTGGTCGTGTAATTCACCTCGGTACGGGACAGTGAGCGGCTGGCATAGGCTATGACTCGTTCTTTGCCGTGTTGATGCTGGACGAGCACTGCACCGAGGCCGATGTTACTGGCGTCAGTGTGCACCTCTGTGTCAGCATCATCGTCAAAATGTGCAAGGACAGGGGCTGATTGCATCCGCTGTCGTAGCTCGGCAAAAGCAGCCTGTTGCTCAGTAGCCCAAACAAACGGTGTGTCGTCGCGTGTAAGGCGAGTCAAGGGATTCCGCTATCTTCGAAAACCCTCTAATAAATCGTTGATAGTAGGCGCACAAGCCCAGAAAGCGCCGAACAGTCTTTTTGTCTGTAGGATGCGGAAATGCGGCTACAGCGGCAAGTTTGTCGGGGTCGGGTCGGACTCCTTTGGCATTGACTACATGGCCAAGGAATTTGAGCTCTTCATAACCAAAGGGACACTTCTGCGTTTGGAGTGTAAGATCTGCTGATTGAATAGCCTGTAGCACACTCCTGAGGCGGTGAAGGTGTTGCTGGAAGGTTTCAGAAAAAACGACATCATCAAGGTATACGAGACAAGTTTGCCACTTCAGACCAGTAAGCACAGTGTCCATCACTCGCTGAAAGGTTGCGGGCACTGAGCACAAACCAGAAGGAAGGACTCGAAATTCATACAGGCCATCAGGGGTCACAAATGCTGTTTTATCGCGGTCTCGCTCGTCAACCTCAATCTGCCAGTACCCGCTTTTTAAATCCAAAGAGGAAAAATAGTGGGCGTGGCGTAATCTGTCTAACGAGTCGTCGATGCGTGGCAGCGGGTACACGTCCTTTTTAGTCACGCTGTTCAGCTTCCGGTAATCGACGCAAAAACGTAGCGTTCCGTCTTTCTTTTTGACTAGGACGACCGGAGAGGACCACGCACTGTTGGAAGGGCTCGATGATGCCGTCGTCAAGCATTTCTCGAGCTTGCGTACGAATGGCTTCTCGTTCCTTCGCTGACACACGGTAAGGCTGTTGGTGTACTGGGCGGGCGTCGTCGTAAGTGATGATTCTGTGCCTAGTGATCGAAGTCTGGCGCACCTTAGAGGAAGCAGCGAAGCATGACTTGAATTCTAGCAAGAATTTTCGCAGTGCTGTCTGGTTTTCTGGTGTGAGGTTAGAATTAATATCGATATTGTTTAGAGACGTATCGACGGCCTCCACTGCTTCCGACGAGAAGCAGATGGAAACAGTTCCTAATTCATCTGCAAATGCTAACGAAGTGCCACGGAAAAGGTATCGGTGTTCGTTGCTCAAATTTGTAACGAGCAGTTGAGATCGGCCATCCCGTAGCTGTATGATACTCCTAGCCACACAAACACATTGAGTCAGCTGGTGTTCAAAATTACTTTCTGCAATCGCTTCACCAATTCGCAATCCGCAGCATGTGACGTCGATAATAACACTGGCTCTTAGGAGGAAGCGTTATACTTTCAGCACAAACACAAAGAATGTCAGTACGTTGTTGGTCGTCCTGCTTGTCGATTGCTCGGTCGGCTGAGAAGAAGATGCAATTCTCTTGAAGATCAATGACAGCTCCATATTCCTGCAGGAAGTCAACACCAAGAATAACGTCACGTGAACAATCCCGGAGCACAAGGAAACTTCCTACAAAAGTATAACCGCAGACCCGAACTCTACTCGTGCAGGTTCCAAGCGGAGAGACGGTGTAGCCACCAGCCGTTCGAATCACGGAGCCATGCCTGGGCGTGATTACCTTCTTTAGTAGTCTGGTCATTTTCCCGCTTAGTATCGAATAGTCAGCCCCGGTATCAACTAAAGCACGTACTGCATAGCCGTCTATCAGCACCGGTATATCCAGAGAAAGCCGCACATATCGGTCAGTCGAATCTACACCCTTTACTGTTAGCGTCGATCGGAGGTCTTCAGCACGTCGACTGTCCAGCGACCTCGCCTCCAAGGATCGCTTGCGTTAGTTTTCCCGGCGGGGACTGGAGGACCGTGCGCCAGCATGGCGCTGTGGCGAAGATGAAAAGCGCCTCGGCGACGGTGAGCGCGACTGCCGTCCAGAAGGCGGTGGCATGCGCTGTTGAGCCAGGTAGTCCTCAATGTCCCGGGGTCGCTGGCCATACCGAGGAGGCGCTGAATATACTGAAAATCCGTGCAGCCCGAGGCGCCGGTATGGACACTGGCGGTACAAATGGTCCGCTTCACCGCAGTGAAAGCACAAAGGTCGGCGATCAGGAGTGCGCCAAACATCAGATTTCCGAGGAGAAGCACGTCTGTCGTCAAGTGCTGGTTGTTCCGCAAGATGCACAGGGCTGGCGTAAACGAAGGGTGGGGGCGTGCGTGTGTTCTCGTAGTACCGTAGAGGCTGCGCCGACTGAAGTGAAACTGTAGGAGGTGCCTGGACAAACAGCGGGGAAGAGGAAGCTGGGCGCTTCAAGGCTTTTGCATAGGTCGCACGGTGGTAGTCAACCGGGGCGGGTGTGGCGTTATTCAGACTCACAGGGTCACGAAGGGCATGATGCAGCTCGTCCTTGACGATGCTTGCAATGGAACTCACCGTAGGTAGTGGTGGTGTGGCAGCCTTCTGCAGCTCCTCGCGTACTATGGAGCGGATAAGGTCGCGCAGACACTCGGTGTTGCTCCCAATATTCGTTAGAACTTGAGCAGTGGACGTGTTCACTTGCCGCTTCATATAGGGTAGATCGATGCTGAAGCATCTTTTTCATCGTGACAGCTTCAGACAAAAACTCAGCGAACCGTGTTCGAAGGGCTCCATACAAGGCCAGTGAAAAGCTGCTCCTTGACTCCCCGCATCAGGTGACGCACCTTCTTTTCTTCTGTCATACTCTGATCAGCCCGTCGGAACAGGCGCGTCATATCTTCCACATAGGTCATGACAGTTTCATTGGGCATCTGGATGCGGGCCTGGATCGCTCGTTCCTCTCGTTCGTGGCGATCAGCACTTCTGTAAGTGTCCAACAGCCGGCGGCGGAATTCGGGCCACGATGTCATCTGTTTCTCGTGATTCATTTACCAGGTACGTGCTCCATCCTCCAAATAGAAGTACACACGTCGTAGTTTGGCCGCGTCGTTCCAGTCGTTCAAAGCAGCCACGCGCTCGAAGTCGACCAACCAGTCCTCGACGTCTTCGAGCTCGGTGCCATGAAACGGTGTCGGAACCTGCGGACTTTCGAGGGTGTACCGAGTCACCGGGGGGTTTTCCGTACCTGCTGAAGTGGTTTGAACGGACGTGCTCATCATACTGGTGTGAACTGTAGGGTCAGCTTCGGCAGGCAATCCCCTGATCCTGCGGCTTGTCCGATGAACGGGAGTGTTGACTCGCACTGGGCTTGTGTTGCCGCTTCCAGGAGGGGTCTGGAACATCCGTGAGTGGCCTACCCAGCACCTCCACCAATTGTCACGTCACTCCAGGGGGTGTCGACAAGGTTTACTGACGTCTGAGCAACAGGGCTCTAACCAAGCGCGTCGGTTGGGCTTGTTTCTTCAGAGCGGGGGCCCACGTGCACTTCTTTGTTCTCTGTGGTGTGAGCCTTCACCTTGGCATACGACCCACTACTAGAAGTAGATAGAGAGAGAGATAAAGATGCAAGGAAAGGCAGGGAAGATTAACCAGACGCACATCCGGTTTGCTACCCTGCACTGGGGAGGGGATAAAGGGGATAAAAGAGGTTGCAGAAAGATGAGAAGGTACACACAATCACGAGCACACTCGGGGAGCACACACAGTTTACAGGCTGGTAGCTCAGGTTTGTAGACTTAAGGTAAAGTAGCAATGCTTTAGTTGCTTTCTGCGCAACTGAGGCAGATGCCCAAGGTCCTAGTATCTTCTGCACACAAAATGGTCCGGGGTCAAGTCGATTCAAAACCATCCGTAGCTGGCATCGCTGTGTGTCGTAGCAAGCGCAGCTGCACAGGACGTGTTCGATGGTCTCTTCGTCTCCGCAGTAGTCACATGTAGGAGTGTCTGCCATACCAATGCGAAAGGAGTACGCCTTTGTGAATGCAACACCCAACCAAAGGCGGCATAACAGGGTCGCATCGTAGCGGGATAGGTGAGATGGCAGCTTTAGCTTGAGCGAAGGATCCAGTTCATAAAATTGACACCTTTGGAAGCTGGCAGACGACCAGAACGTGCGTGTGAGATCTCGAGCCGGAAGGTAAAGTTGTCTTGCTGCATCATTCCTTGATAGAGGAATCGGGACTACACGGGTTTCTTCAAGGGCTGAGCGGGCTGCATCATCGGCTAATTGATTTCCGGTAATACCGATATGTCCAGGCAGCCATTGATATATAATATCATGCCCTCGTGCTAGAGCTTCATGATGGCAATGTCTTATTTCTTGTACTAGTTGGTCATGGCTCCTCCTACGCATGGCAGACTGCAAACTCTGAAGCGCTGCCTTCGAATCACAGAATATGACCCATTTTCCTATACGTTCTTGAACGAGATATTGTAAAGCAGCCCTTATAGCAGCAAGCTCTGATGCCGTAGATGTAGTCATATGCGACAACTTAAACTTGATTGTCATTTCTGCAGCCGGAACTACAGCGGCACCTGATGAGCTGCTGGATGAGACGGACCCATCAGTGTATATCTGCGTTCGGTCTAAGTACAACTCATGTAATAATAGCAGTGTTGCTTGCTTTAATGCTACTCTGGAGTGACTGCTTTTCTTTTTGATTCCCGAAATTTCTAGACGTACTTGCGGCTGGTCGAGGCACCACAAAGGGCATGCCGTTCTCGCAGCTGGCGTATATCCTGATGGAATGCTGGTTAGGTGCTTGGCTATGACGTCTGAAAACGTAGCACGTGGTCTTCCGGAAAGTATAAGGGCCAAGTGGTGGTCGGGGACACGGCTAGCATGTCGAATGTGCGCTATGAGGCAATCCACAACAATAATGGTCCTGACCGGATGGTCTTTGGCAAGCATGATTGTGGCATAAGTAGAAGCGCATCGGGGCAGTCCTAGGCAGATACGCACTGCCTGACCCTGCAAACTCTCCAATGAATGAGTATTCGATTTGCAAGTGTTAGTCAGTACCGCCAAGCTGTAGCGCAATAGACCCAGAAATAGGGCCCTGTACAGCTGTAGCATGGAGGCCACAGAAGTTCCCCATGCTTTACCGGACAAGAATTTCATGATATGCACAATAGATAGCAGTCTCTTCTTCAAGTACGCACAATGTGGGCTCCACGAAAGACTTCTGTCGATAATTATGCCCAAGAAACGATGCGGCCGTGCATATTTGACACTCTGCCCATTGATGTAAACAGGGTATGGCGTCATTGGTTTGCGTGTAAACGCCATCAACGCGCACTTCACAGTTGATATATTTAGGCCTTGTTTCTGAAGGTAGGCTGTTGTGAGGGTTGCTGCCCGCTGTATTCGTGCGCGCACCTGAGGGCGAGTAACTGCAGCACTCCAGAGGCAAATATCATCGGCGTATATGGATAGGCACACCGACTTTGGCAGAACCTTCACCAGACCAATGAGGGCCACATTGAACAATGTGGGGCCTAAAACACCTCCCTGAGGTACTCCGCAGTAGGTGTAATGTTGGGCAGTTGTACCCTCAGATGTTTGTACAAAGAAACCCCTGCCAGTTATATAATCTTTTATTCATTGAAACATTCGTCCACCAATGCCCATTGCTGCGAGAGAAGTGAGGATGGAATCGTGAGCTACATTATCTTATGCACCCTTCACGTCAAGAAAGAGTGCCACTGATATGCGCTTGCGACTTTTTTCTTGTTGAACAAATGTCAATAAATCAAGGACACAGTCAATAAAGGAGCGGCCCCGACGAAAGCCTGCCATGCAAGAAGGGTATTTGGTGTATCGTTCCAAGTACCACTCGAGACGAAATAGAACCATTCTTTCCATCACTTTTCCGAGGCAGCTTGCGAGGGCAATAGGGCGATAAGCTGTCAAGTCCAATGGTGATTTTCCCGATTTTAAAAGTGGTATCAATTGACTTATTTTCCATTCTCGGGGAACACTGCTGCTGAGCCAGGAGTTGTTGAAGCATGTTAAAAGTTCTTTTCTAGCTTTCTGTCCAAGGTGTCCCAACGCACTATAAGTAATACCATCAGGACCTGGCGATGACATGCGCTTAGAAGCGACTAACGCTCCTTCCAGTTCTTCCATGGTGAACGGAGTGTCCATTTCTGGTAATCGCGTCTCAGGAACGATCACGGCGTCGATTCACTCGTTCATAATATTCCCGGCAACTCTCGTGCAAAATTCTTCAGCCACCTCGAGTTCTGTTTTTCCATGATGGAGTGCCAAAGCTTTAAAAGGGTGCCGTTGTTGTGGAAAGGAGCGAAGACCACGAACTGTTCTCCAGATATATGACAGCGGTTTATGAGGGTCTAGAGATTCGCAGAATGCTTTCCAGCGTTCGCTCTCCAGTTTGTAAATGCGTCGTTGAATCTTTTTCTGGAGCCGCCTTGCTTCCCTCAGATCGTAAATTGATCTTGTGCGTCTGTATCGACGTTCAGCACGCCTTCGTATAGCTCGTAATTTTTCCAGTTCGATGTCAAACTGTGTTACTTTAGACGAAAATGGTAATTTACATTTGAACGCTTGCATAGCTTCCACTATGGTATTTTCCTGGCTGCAGGCGAGGCCTTCTTGGCAAGCGTTCTCAACACGCAATGCAAACATCGACCAGTCAGTGCCGATTGCAACACCGGAAGAGAAATTTTTTATGATACCATCGATCGTCACGTAGGTGGGTACGTGATCACTCCCATGAGTCTCAATATTGCAAAACCACTTAACTTTGTGAGAGAAGCACCGTGACACCAATGTCAGGTCAAGGCAACTGCCATACGTGAGACCCCGCAGATATGTGGGGGTACCATCGTTCATGATGGAAAGGTCGTAATCGGAAGCGAATGTAACAATGTTCCGGCCCCTGGCATTCATCCTAGTCTCCCCCAAAGCATGTGCTGGGCGTTGAAGTCACCGGTGATGATCCAAGGCCCATCGGTTCTCATTAGGATGTCTTTTAATTTGTCGCAGTCAAATCGCGATGACGGAGATATATATCCACCAATAAGCAAGAACGAAACTGCATTCTTCTTCACACGAAGACACAAGTACTGATTGTCGTCATTTGAACTTATTGGGTGCGAAAGATAAGTCAAGTCTGTGCGAATGTAAACAATTAGTTTGCTTCGTTCTTCGCAAGCGGCTGAACAAAAAGCTTCCTAACCGGACAATCTATAAGGCGTTGGGTTCACATATGACAAGTATAGGGAATTGATTGGCCCGAACAAATTGGCGAAAGTCCGAGATACGGGATTTCATGCCTTTGGAATTCCACTGAAAAATCGACGCACTTTTAACTTCAGTGCGGAAGATGAGCTTTTGTTGAGCCTTTGTGCTTATACGAAGTTAGCAAGAACTGGATTCAGTGCATCCAGTATTTGCAGTGCACTCTTAGCAGACGGAGATTGTATGCTGCTCAGTAGCGTGCGAATCGTGGCAATTAATGATTGCACGATTGAAGCCACTTGCCTGTCTTGGTTGGAAAGATCTCGAACCGGCACGATTGCAGTCACTTGCCTGTCTTGGTTGGAAAGATCTCGAACCGGGAGGGCGGACTGGCCGTCATGAAGCTCCTTCGGTTCGCTTGATGCTGCTTCCCTTCGAAGTGCAGCCCACTCTGTCGCAGTTGGGGTATGCTCACTGGCTTTGTCCTTTACAGCCTTCCCCACGGCATGTGGTCTGGGAGGCAAAGGAGGTGGTACTGATGAGGGATCACGCAAACGTGTCGAGGAGGTAGCGAGCGTCCTCGAAGACCGACGTCGACGTGAACGACGCCTTCTGACTTTAGCTGCGGCTTCTCGATGAGATGAGTGATCGCGCACCATCTCCTTCAAGATGGCAATTTCCTTCTGAATCCGCGGGCAGTCCTTCGATGTGGCTTCATGGGATCCATTGCAATTAGAGCATTTCTTGACAGTTGCGACGCACTTATCCGCTTCATGGTGCTCGGCGCAGCGGTGGCATACCACCGAATTCTCGCAGACGCTGCTCACATGTCCAAGTTTCATGCATTTACGGCACTGGAGAGGCTTCGGAATGAAAGGCCGCGCAGCATGTCTGAAGTACCCCACCTTCACATGAGAGGGGAGTGATATGCTCTTAAACGCAATCTTCACACAGCGAGACTTGCCTAGCCGGGTGACATCAACAATTGGAGTATCAGTTGTTGACTTGACAAGAAGTTGTAAGTCGTTATTGGAAATAGCGACATCAATGTCGTAGATCACGCCGGTTACTACATCACATCCCAAGGGAACATGAGAGCGCACCTGGTTGCCGTCCAAGTCAGTTACACTGCGCAGAACGCCCAATGCACTTGCGTGCAAAACGTCCACAGCCAGTATATTCTTTCTGGCGTTCACTCTTATGTCCATGATCTCATTTGGCACGAGCGTTTCCAGAGACCTCGACACAGACTGTCTGTTAAGGCGTTTCATGCTGACGGTAGGAAGTGCAGGCAGAAACAGGATGGTATAAGTGTTCGATTTTGGCGCTTCACTTACAGTTTGAATACTTGAGGATAAGGATGTCCGCATGTTCCTTCTCTTCGCCTTGCGGCTCAGCACAGGTTGGAAACCGTCATCTGAGAAGTCCTCACTGCTGAGATAGTAAGCATGAGTATCTTCACTGTCTATGTCGCTCGCTTGTCCCATCCGCTTCCTGGAGGCGGTCGCCGCTGACGCCGCTGGTGCCGGCAGGCGCCCGGGGTGGTCTACTTCCATCCCCTCCAAGGGAGCAGCGGAAACTGATCAACAGACTTAAATTACAACTGAAATACGCCGGAGTTAGCAGAAGTAGCTCCTATTCAAAACACACTTCTTCGTCTTCCCCCTACTACTACCTACTAGAAGTAGGTGGCAATATATATATATATATATATATATATATATATATATATATATATATATATATATATATATAGTGCAAAATTCTTCAAGAAAAGTGCACAGTGGAGCTGAACCCCTCAAACCAGTGAACGACTCGCATGTCCCTCGTGCATCTTTAGCGAGGATGAGGTCGAATAGGAGAGGAAAAACACAAGATGAGAGCTACCTCGTGTAGTTCTTTTTGTTTTTTTTTGTTTAAAAATATGCGCTGTGCTTAACAGAAATGACATGATCATCAATTGCCCAAACTTTCATCCTTCTGTTAGTGAAATGTTGGTGTGATGGATCTGTGCTTATCTAGAGTGAATAGTCTATTTCAAATTAGCTTTTGTTTTCTCCATGAGAACTGACACCGTTATATCACAAAAACACCTCGTTCCCAGAAACACATGTGTGACTACGTTGCGCCAGCAACCACGATATGCGAAGCATTCCTATGGCAACTGTTTATTCGGAATTTCTGCAGCTGACAATTGTTGCATGAAATAATTTGTTTTATAAACGAGCAAAGGCAATTGTTTGTACATTTGACCTCAAAGTGGCTTCCATCTCAATTTTTATGTTGAGACTGCAAACCAACGCGACGCCGCGCATAATCCATTACGGTCTATGGTGGTCTTGTTCGTTTTCACTCTGTACTCGCAGACAATTTGTCTTGGAAAAGAAGGGAAAGCTCCTGGAAAGACCTTCTGCACATGTACCACTCCGCGAAGTATTCCCGTATGTAATGCGTCCAGTACTGCCGTGATAAGTGATGGCTGTGCGCGACCAGCATTTCATATCAATAAAGACGCCGCTTTGCATTCCAGGTACAGTAAAAGGTGCAAATTTTTTACGCGTTCAGAAACATGATGTGACAACAAATATATTAAAACAAATATGAATACCTTACTGGTGTGAGCTATGTCCTGTGTCAAAGAGCAATATGCAAAAAAAAGAAGGCATAATTTTTATATATTGTGTCGTAAACAAATACACAATTGTAGGACTACATTCATTAGTGGTAGGATATGCACGATTTGGCTCTGTAGCATTGGCTGCTCTGTCACGAAAAAAAGGTCCGCGATTATAGCATTACGGCTGCTGGTGGCTTCACATGCTCCCATTGATGGAGGTGGGACTGCCACTCCAGAGGTTCTATTAGCCTCCATGGGACGGCCACTCTTTTTCTGCACTTGCCTCCAATTGAGATTTGCACCAGCTGGAATAATAGTAATATTCTGTAAATATAAAAACATAAAATGAAATGTAATATGAAAAGGCAGGTACTCATAGAGTCTTAAGACAAACGCCCCGCCGCGGTGGTCTAGTGGCTAAGGTACTCGGCTGCTGACCCGCAGGTCGCGGGTTCAAATCCCGGCTGCGGCGGCTGCATTTCCGATGGAGGCGGAAATGTTGTAGGCCCGTGTGCTCAGATTTGGGTGCACGTTAAAGAACCCCAGGTGGTCAAAATTTCCGGAGCCCTCCACTACGGCGTCTCTCATAATCATATGGTGGTTTTGGGACGTTAAACCCCACATATCAATCAATCAATCAGTCTTAAGACAAACACTAAAGTACAGAAAAAAATGGGTGTGCAGGTAAACACATAAGAAGAATCTTAAATCGGATGCAAAAAAGTTAGCTGATAGCGCTACTTCGCATAACGTTCCCAATTCTTGCCATGGCATTCATTACTTCGTCCTTCAGGCGAGATTGCTGTTTCGCGCCATCACCAGCGTCACGCAAGGCGAAGCATGTTATGATGATGATGATGATGGTGGTGATGATGATTATGATGATGACGATGATGATAGACATTCGCTTGGGCTTGCCCCTATTGTTGATGATGGTACATAAAGGCACCAAAGAAAGTGTGCTAGCAGTTTCGGTGCAATAATGCAGTTTGGAGCAGTATGGTGAAGCGAAAGCGGTATTGCGCAGCACTTCCATTCTGCATTTTTGCAAGGTATTTCTTTTAAAAGGCCATATTTGAGTATGCGTACTGTAGCACTACAACATTAAACCTATTACTATTTTGCATGTGAAAGGAATCTCTCTTGCGGCAAAACTTGCTAATGCACTATACATACAAATCAATAATACTGTGGGTATGTGTGACCACATAAGAATAATAAGTTTTATGTGCCATAGCATGTCAGTGTTACAAAATAGTTTGTAAACCATTATATAAACTTTTAGATCTCTATACCAAAATTGAGCTGTAAACTAATAGGAGCCGTTGAATCTGCTCAAGCCAACATTTTTTTTGACAGTGAACAAATCATCAGAGCTCTCCAGCCCACTTTTGGCAATAAGAAGTATATTTCATCTTTTCAATTTACACTTGCCTTCAGTGTAATCCATTTAAGGGTCCTCAAGTGATAATGCAAGGCGATTCCAGTCCAAGAACACATTCAGGAAAGGTTCATGACTGATCACACTGCAAAAGGTAGCACAGATTTTGTACAATCGAATGCTGAAAAATGGGTTGAAGATGGAAGTCTCGGGTGAGGTGACAAGATTAATGTTATGTTCTACTGAACTATACAAGTAGCACAGGGGTATAACGTCATTTTGATGTGTTCTTGAGGTGCCGGTATGGTCTTTATTGGTTCTGGTTCTCAGGCTGCTCCTTTGCTTCAGGCCGTGATGGGGCCTGAAGGGGCCGTGATGGGGCCGTGATGGGGCCTACCGAGAACGAGAAAACCGCAAGTGGACATGTAGGCGCCCTAATGGCGAAAATAAGAACGAAATAGACTTTATAATGAGTGCACACCCTGGAATTGTGCAGGATGTGGAAGTGATTGGCAAGGTACAAGGCAGTGACCATAGAACGGTACGGTCTCGGATTCACCTAGACTTGAAGAAGGAACGACAGAAACTGATACGCAAGAAGCCAATCAATCAGCTAGCACTGAGAGGGAAAGTACACGAATTCAGAGTGTCGCTGCAGAACAGGCACTCGGCTCTTAGTGAGGAAACCAACCTTAGCGTAGATACAATAAATGATAATCTGACGAGTATCATTACGGAGTGTGCAGTGGAAGTTGGAAACAGGGTAGTTAGACAGGACACTGGCAAGCTTTCCCAGAAAACGAAGAATCTAAATAAGAAACGTCAAATCATGAAAGTCTCAAGTACAACAGACAAAATAGAACAGGCAGAGCTTTCGAAGTTGATTAATAGGCATCAGGTATGCGATGTAAGAAGGTATAACATCGAGAGAATTGAACACGCTCTGAAAAACGGAGGAAGTGTCAAAGCATTGAAGAGGAAACTTGGGATAGGCAAAAGTCGGATGTATGCACTAAGGGACAAAGAAGGCAAAATAACTACCAATATGAATAGAATAGTTGAAATAGCGGAGGAGTTTTACAGAGATCTGTACAGTAGCCGAGACAACCACGACCTTATTACTATAAGAACTAGCAGTAACCCAGATTACACCCCACCAGTAATGATGGAAGAAGTCAGAAAAGCTTTGGAAAGCATGCAAAGGGGCAAAGCTGCTGGTGAGGATCAGGTAACATCAGATCTGCTGAAAGATGGGGGACAGATTGTGTGAGAAAAACTAGCCACCCTGCTTACGAGGTGTCTCCTGACGGAAAGAGTACCAGAGTCTTGGAAGAACGCTAACATCATCTTAATACATAAGAAAGGAGATGACAAGGACTTGAAGAATTACAGGCCGATCAGCTTGCTCTCTGTAGTATACAAGCAATTTACAAAGAAAATTGCTAACAGAGTAAAGAAAACATTAGAATTCAATCAACCAAAGGAACAAGCAGGATTTCGAACAGGCTACTCAACAATTGACCACATTCATACTATCAATCAGGTAATAGAGAAATACTCAGAGTATAACCAACCACTATACATTGCCTTCATAGATTACGAGAAGGCGTTTGATTGAGTAGAAATATCAGCCGTCGTGCAAACACTGCGGAATCAGGGCGTAGACGAAGTATATATAAACATTCTGAAGAAATCTACAGGGGATCAACTACTACTATAGTGCTTCATAAAGAAAGCAACAGAATACCAATCAAGAAGGGTGTAAGTCAGGGGGACACAATTTCCCCAATGCTATTTACCGCGTGCTTACAGAAGGTTTTCAGAAGCCTAGAATGGGAACAGTTAGGGATAAGAGTCAATGGAGAATACCTTAGTAACCTGCGCTTCGCCGATGACATTGCATTGCTGAGTAACTCGGGGGACGAATTGCAACTCATGATTACGGAGTTAGACAAGGAGAGCAGAAAGGTGGGTCTTAAAATTAATCTGCAGAAAACGAAAGTAATGTACAACAACCTCGGCAAGGAGCAGCGCTTCGAGAGAGGTAATAAGTGCACTTGAAGTTGTAAAAGACTATGTCTACTTAGGGCAGGTAATTACCGCAGAGCCGAACCACGAGATTGAAGTAACTAGAAGAATAAGAATGGGGTGGAGCACATTCGGCAAGCACTCTTAAATTATGACAGGTAGACTGCCACTATCCCTCAAGACGAAGGTATATAACAGCTGTATCTTGCCGGTACTTAGCTACGGAGCAGAAACCTGGAGACTTACTGTTACAAGCTGCCACTCTAGCGTCGCCAGCGTGAAGTCGGCGACGGGAATGACAGCAGGTTGGTTCGTTCCGTACGCAAGCAGAGACAGTGAAGAGATCAGAGACGTGGGAAAACAAAACAAACTTTACTCTAGTGATATTGCAGCAACACGGGATCTAATACAACACTTCAATACAACTAAAAAAATACAGCGACAATTGATACAACTAAAGAAATATATAACAGAAACAATAAATCAGCTTACGAGAGAGGACTATTACAAACTACACAAACTAACAAGAATAGAACGACGGAGGAGAAAGTTCGAAGATATAAACAGGTGAAGGCATACGTGTGATGACCGGCAGCGTTGTGTCCCCGACGATCGGATGCAAGAAGTCGAAGAGAGTTCTGGCACGACTGCGATGTCTGCGGTGTTGCAACGCTGATGGCTCCGGGAGGCTAGTGCTTGCAGGTGACTTCGAGCAGGTTGAGCTAACTCGAGGCGAAGTCCCGATGTCTACGTTGCAGACGTTAATATCGCGTCACAACTAGACGAACGGCTAAGTTTAGGTGGCCAGCCGATACAGAGCCAAACTGAAAACTTCTAGAAGAGATGCTTGTTGATCTGTTTCTACACCATCTTGGTCAGCGACTAGTCTGCCTAGCAGGGCAAAATCCTGCGCTTAAATCCCCATCGTGTCTCCTCGCTCTCTTGCTTGGGGACAAGAGACCTCTACCTGGGTCAAATCATGCACGTTTAATTGATGGGAAACTCCGCCCCAAAAATATTTTGAACCCACCCATTTTTAATTGGGAGAGGGACCTCAACTAGCGAGAGTGACAACCTGTCGGGTTGTTGTCATACGGCTTGGCCGCCAGAGCGTTTCCCACGCTTTTTCCCGTGGGATGGTCAACCACTTAGCTCTCTGCCGTGGCGTCTCGTAGTCTAATCCTTTTTCTGGGTATACCGTGGCCTTCTACGACCTTGTAGACGCCGCCGCAGTTACAAAAGGATCAAACGTCGGCGGCGACGTTCTAAGAAGAGCACCCCATTTCGCCCATCTCGGATCCCTTTCATGCGCCGCCGTTTCTCAAGGTCAGTCGGGGAGTACGGCGCCCGTTAATTGCTGTGACGCGGTGTCACCAAAAATAGCCGTCCGTGACATTGCCCCCCACTTTCAGAATGTTATTCATAACATTTGTTCACATGGAGGGGAATTTTTTCGACAACAAGGAACAAAACACCACCAACAAGGGAGGCATGCGGACTGTCCCTCTCATACACAACATACATAGGCCAAGTGCATCAAAGTAACAACAAAAGGAAAAACAAACAATTGTTAGAGTACCAGCTTCATTTACACTCAACAATATCAATGCGCCATACAAACAAGAAGAGGAAATAGCCGTGTACGGCAGCCATCAATACAGAATACACTGCACGAATGTATACTACGAAACAAAACGGAACAGGTGCGCTCCTTTACTGCACGGCAATCTTTCAATGTGCATTACAACAAGTAAAAACAACCAATGCACCAAGCAACAAGAAAATAACTCAAAATACACTTCTTATACAATGAAATACGTACATACAAACAGAACAAAACCGACGGAAGGAGAAAAAAAAACATGCTCATAGACCTCAATTCTCAATGCGCGCAACGACAACTGTACCGGGTCACGCCAATCTTAATCAATTTACGAAATCATTCGGTTTATGCTAACCTCTTCCTCAAATGCTCATTCATGCCACATCCCCATGGCAGTGGAGGCATACGATGCCACACTAAACCTTTGAAACAACTAGAAAAATGACACATTTTCTCGGGTTTTACCTTATGCAAATTTTCGCACTCATGATTAAACTAATTCGATGCTAACTTTCAGCTTTTGGCTCGGCGGTTTTCCTTTTGAAAACTTTACATCAAGTCTTGTAACCTATACAAAATTAAAACGACTCAGACATGAATCTCCAATGTTGCCCTGAATAATTATACTTAGAACGCGCGTGCAACAATCACTCAACTGACCGTGCCCCCTTTTCTACAATAGATTCGCCTGAATCGCACCCGATGGGGTCGTGGTCCCGGCGGTTTTTCGAACACGCCAGAGGATACAAAATGCACAAACTCTAAGCAGTGCACTGCCGTCACACCTCATTTTCCACTTTGGCCTGTTCCCCTCAGGAATTTGAAAGGGACGCCAGAAACAGGGGGAAAACTGGGGCCCCTGTCCCTTTGTGTTCGCCCCGACGCGGTTTTTAGCTTTTGTGATCTTTCGACGTTGACCCTTTGGACAAGGTCGCCTTCCTGAAGTTGTCGAACTAAAACGCGACTTTCGTTTGGGTGATGCACCTCCTTTTCCTCCTCCAAAGCTGGCTCGCCGCTTGTGCCAGACTGAACGCCACCATTGACGTTTCCTAAAACTGATTGAATGCCTACCCCTTCGTCTTTCTGGCGACGGGGTGGGACTAGTGTTAGGCTTAAGCAGTGCCGAACGCTTCCGCTTCTTTCTTTTTCGGCGATGTTTGCTTGCCTCTTTTCTCTCGATGCCATCATCATATCGCGTCGTGACCTCAGAAGTCGGGAAGCTCGTTGGAGCTAGTGCTAGGTCTTCCCTCCCGCTAACGCTTTTCGAACTCTTCGTCACGACGGACTGTTGGGCCAAATTATCTTTGTCAACGCTGATGAAACCATTGACTGGGCCCTCTCGGAAGGCGTCGCTGCATTCCTGAAGCGTCGCGTCCTCGCTCTGATTCGCCACTGTGCTAATCATGCCTACATTTGACGATGTCGAAACGTACTCTTGAGGCACGAAGGAGGTTTCCAGCATCTTACTGGGCCCCTCAGGGCTGCTGGCACTCTCCTCATCCACGCAAGGAGCGTCTTTCGACATTGTCTCTACCTCCAGACCGGCCAAGGCCTCGTTCTCAGCATACTCTACCTTGATGCCTTCTAGAATACGCGGGCCCTTTTCTGGCGCGATCTCTGGTTCTAGCGCTTACTGCCACACTTTAACGTCCATCGCCTTCTGACGCGCCTCGCAAGGCAGAACCGTTAGTAGCCCTTGACACCATGTGTCTCGCTCAAATGACAGTTCCCTGCCGGTATCGCCGTGCTCGCTGCTGGATCGGCTCACCCTGCTACTCTCACTGAGGCGAATCTTTAATTGCAGTAACTGCACTTCCCGTTCTCCGGCTTCCCTTGCCGCTTCTCGTTCTTTCGCCCTTTCTTCCCGGGCCCATGCTCGCTCTTCTCTGGCTAACGCCTGCGCCTGTTCTTGCTGCTCCTTAAGCCATTGTCTCAGTTCGGCGCCCTCGACGCCTAACTGTTTACCTTGCGTGATTCACTTATCAAAATCCATACACTGCATACAGCAACTGTCACTATAATGCCACTAAAAAACCAGCGCAATCATATGCAGGATGCAACCGCTTCAACTATGCGGCTCTATTACACGCTGTCCGCGCGGTTCTCGTTCACCCCTCACTGTCCTACTCCCGGACGGAACGTCCTGTCTCGCGGACGCCAGTTTTGTTACAAGCTGCCACTCTAGCGTCGCCAGCGCGAAGTCGGCGACGGGAATGACAGCAGGTTGGTTCGTTCCGTACGCAAGCAGAGACAGTGAAGAGATCAGAGACGTGGGAAAACAAAACAAACTTTACTCTAGTGATATTGCAGCAACACGGGATCTAATACAACACTTCAATACAACTAACATAATACATCGACACTTGATACAACTAAAGAAATATATAACAGAAATAAATCAGCTTACGAGAGAAGACTATTACAAACTACACAAACTAACAAGAATAGAACGACGGAGGAGAAAGTTCGAAGATATAAACAGGTGAAGGCATACGTGTGATAACCGGCAGCGTTGTGTCCCCGACGATCGGATGCAAGAAGTCGAAGAGAGTTCTGGCACGACTGCGATGTCGGCGGTGTTGCAACGCTGGTGGCTCCGGGAGGCTAGTGTTTGCAGGTGACTTCGAGCAGGTTGAGCTAACTCGAGGCGAAGTCCCAATGTCTACGTTGCAGACCTTAATATCGCGTCACAACTAGACGAACGGCTAAGTTTAGGTGGCCAGCCGATACAGAGCCACACTAAAAACTTCTAGAAGAGATGCTTGTTGATCTGTTTGTACACTATCTTGGTCAGCGACTAGTCTGCCTAGCAGGGCAAAATCCTGCGCTTAAATCCCCCTCGTGTCTCCTCGCTCTCTTCCTTGGGGACAAGAGACCTCTACCTGGGTCCAATCATGCACGTTTAATTGATGGGAAACTCCGCCCCAAAAATATTTTGAACCCACCCCTTTTTAATTGGGAGAGGGGCCTCAACTAGCGAGAGTGACAACCTGTAGGGTTGTTGTCATACGGCTTGGCCGCCAGAGCGTTTCCCACGCTTTTCCCCGTGGGAACGGTCAACCACTTAGCTCTCAGCCATGGCGTCTCGTAGTCTAATCCTTTTTCGGGGTATACCGTGGCCTTCTACGAACTTGTAGACGCCGCCGCAGTTACAAAAGGATCAAACGTCGGCGGCGACGTTCTAAGAAGAGCACCCCATTTTGCCCTTCTCGGATCGCTTTCATGCGCCACCGCTTCTCACGGTCAGTCGGGGAGTACGGCGCCCGTTAATTGCCGTGACGCGGTGTCGCCAAAAATAGCCGTCCGTGACACTTACAAAGAGGCTTCAGCTTAAATTGAGGACGACGCAGCGAGCAATGGAAAGAAAAATGGTAGGTGTAACCTTAAGAGACAAGAAGAGAGCAGAGTGGATGAGGGAACAAACGGGGGTTTAGGATATCATAGCTGAAATCAAGAAGAAGAAATGGACATGGGCAGGGCATGTAGCGCGTAGACAGAATAACCGCTGGTCATTAAGGGTAACTGACTGGATTCCCAGAGAAGGGAAACGGGTTAGGGGGAGACAGAACGTTAGGTGGGCAGATGAGATTAGGAAGTTTGCAGGTATAAATTGGCAGAAGCAAGCACAGGACCGGGTTAACTGGCGGAACATGGTAGAGGCCTTTGTCCTGCAGTGGACGTAGTCAGGCTGATTATGATGATGATGATGAATATAGCCATGCAAAATGTACAATAATCAGCACATCAGCATTACTGCAGCAATACGCTGCTCGTACCAAACGCCGAGTGCCGTGAAGTGTGAAGCCATGCACAGAAGACGCACCTTTTTTGAGGAGTCCTCAAAGATTTTCAGTCTTGAAGTGTCCTCGTGAGCACTGAGCAGGTCAAAGAGCTCGTCATTGTACAACTCAAGGAAGGACACCTTGATGGTGAACTCAAGATCCTGCGACTGCAGCTCTTCAAACAGCTGCTGTAGCGTGCGTGGAATGATGCCAGCCAAGGGGTCGTCAGCCCAGCCCAAGTTCACATTCGACCGGTCGCCTTCCATGGTGAAGGTCTTGCCTGTACCCGTTTGGCCGTATCTGAAATTTCAAAATAGAGTGGTGACAAGCAAGCTACAGTGGCACTGCAGACTAGTGGTGGTACAGATAAAAAAGGTAATTTTGACGAGATAATTCACACTTAAAGAAAAAATCAAACACCTAGGAACAAGTGCGAACAGAGCAATAAGGCAGTGTCACGTTTTGAGCTTTGCTGAAAACAAAACAGCTCTGCATGCATGCGGGCAGTAAAGAAGGAGAAAGCGGGAAGGGGGGGGGGGCTTGGGTCGGGGAGAAGTTAGTGCCCTACTCAGGCCGTGTTTATAATCGAATGGGACAAACCTATCAGAAAATTTGTGGACTACGCTCATATGGCATTTTTCTGAATGCCAGGGTGCCCGTCATGATTGAAATAATGCTGTCGAAGCAAAGACTAGCAAGAAAGTGAAAAGCACAAGCAAGAATATTGAGGATGTTTAAGAGGCTTCACATTGCACGGTTGTACAGCAGGCTTATTGAAGAAGGTGTCACTTATAAACACATAGTCATCTGAAATGGGTACGTGTGCTGCAAAGAAACGGGGAAGGTAAATATATCCAGCATCATTGTTCAATTTGTCCTCACAATAAAAAAGCCGCATGACAAGATGTCAGGAGACAACGCAGCTGTTACAGCGGAACTTAAGTGTGGGGGGGATATTTAGACGCACCCCTCCCCCCCATATAACGCCCATGCTAGAGGTTAAAGAGGGAGACGGAAAAGCTTGTCTAAGCTAGCGGACTATTTGTGTCATTGTATGAAATAAAAAACAGACAATGCTCAAAGTTAGTTAAACCAACGCCGCCTAAATATTTTCAAAGACTACGCACTCTCAGGTGACGCTAGTGATCGCCGTTCTACGAGTCGGTTCCTCAAACTGACCCTCCCGTCCCTTCTTCTTCCAATTCCCCGACGGCACTTATCCTCTCTTGCTGCTTGTGGCCAGTTCGTCGAACCAGTCGCTCCTGTCCTGTTTTTCTACTGCTACATCTGCGGCATGCAGGTCTCGACATGCTAAATAAGGTTTGTCTGCCTATGTGTACGAGCAACTACAAAACAGGAAACAAGGTGCAAGTGTTTTTGTTCCCAAACAATGAAATGATCTTCAAGAAATGGATAAGCTTGACTTCTAGACGGGATTTTGTGCCTAGTGCTAACAACAAGGTACGAAGTAAATTCTCACTACTGTTACCACAAATTGGCGAATTATAAGGGAGCCATGAGAAGCACAATGGTATTGGATTATATCGCAGGGGTAATCCTGTGCTCCGCACCTTTGTTACTGTAATGCAGGTATGTGCCTTAAATTTCCACGTGTCATGTATCGAGTGTACATCATCGTATACAAATCACCGGACAGGAAAATGCTTGAACTTCCCCTAAAGGTGCCCCGTCTGCGCCTTGGATCAGTGCCATCTACATTTCCTGGCTGTCCTTCGTATCTGTCGAAGCAAGATGCCCTCCCAACAAGGAAATCTTCAGATGCCGAGAAAGAGCGCCCCGAGGCAGACAGTCTTGCTCATGCTATTGAAGAATCCGCGGCCTTGCAGCGTGAGAAACAAAAGCCGCGCAAATTTGTGTCTTTTCCTGAAATGATGGAGCTCCTAAAAAGGAAATGCATTTTAGATGAGTGGACCATTATTTATCCTCCAAACTTTGCCACGTTCCTGCACATTCTAAATGAGTGCTTGCCTGTTTTTCATTCCTCTGTTACTATGTAGAGCCAGGTTGTACGAGACGAGCACGTCTTTTCAGTAACAGCGTATACTTTATTCTGCAACCAGATAGTCGAAAATAGAGTAGGTGCACCGGAAGGGGCAAGAGTGAAAGAGACAAAGTAGAAGCAGAGAGGAGAGCAGCACATTGCTTGGAATGATGCTCCGCAGGTTGTTATGACCGCGGGATGCGCGGTGGCCGCCACGTCGCTACAAGTGTGTTTGAAGAGCTTCGTATCACTATGTGTGTACACAGTACCTTCGTGAAACGCATAGGTGACGGTGTTGTGCCAGATAACATCAGTGATATTAACCAATTACTTGACAAACTGAATAAGTTGCAGCAGATTTCTGGCGACAAAGCTTCTCCTGATGGAGCTGCTGATTTTATAGCAAACCTCTTAAAAAAGATTGAGCAAAATGTCTCTGAGAATAGAAAGGACACTCAAATTTTTGAGGCAGCAAGTGTTGTTGGTTGAGAGAGATTACAATACTCTTAACAAACAATGGTGCTTTCCTGCATATTGCACACTATATCTCCCCATGCTCTTAAGTTTTTGAGGAGATCAGGTTCTTCGATTCTGCCACATCCGAGTGCTTCAGAAATGTATGCTCGTCTTTCAATCTATCACCTCAGAATGAATCAGGTGATCAGAAATTTCTGAAATACATTGGCCAAAGATATAAGAAACTGAAGGAGCGTGAGACTGCCGTCACGTTAATGGTAGACGAAATTGACATTCAACATTATTGGACTACAAAGAAGGGAAGACTGCGGGGGCAGCAGTGAACACAGTTGGGCAGCAGTGAATGCTGCACATGTGTTCATGGTTCAAAGTATGTTAAGCTGTTTTTGCGAGGTTGTTCACAATCTTTCTGTGCGAAGAATAAATGCTGAGTCGCTTCATGCTGTATTGAAAAAAAGTCATTCTTCAGCTGGAAAATATCGGCTTTAGAGTTTTAGCTGTATGAATAAGAAGTGGTCTCAGAAACCACTTTTGAGAACACATGTTCACTGAAGTGGCCGGCAAGTTCTCATGCGGTCTACAATCCCGGCTGCCGGTAAAGTTTCCTGTGGTGTACTGTGCTGGCTGCCGGCACTACCCCACTAAAGCAATTATACTGGCAGTTTGGTTACCATACTGTAGTCAGACGATGGTGACGAAGTGCCGGAAGTATATTGCGCAGCCTGCTCTCGCGGCTGCTGGTGCAATAGGCAGTTCCTTCGCTAATCCTACAAAAAAAGTGGGTCAAGGAAGACGTGGAAAAAGACAACCACAGCAAGAACACTCACGCAAAGACTGTGCAATTGTAGCCCATCATGACCTCGGCTATGGAGGGCGCCTTGACTGCCCGGTACACGTCGATCTGCATAACACAAATAAACAAAAAAATGTAACGTGAAGGGCACTAGTGCCGATAACTAGCAGTACGGGTCTGGAAGAGCGCCCATGCTTACCTGCTATGCATCAGGCCCAAATACTTTATCGAACGCGAACGATTTGCGAGGGGTCCGTTCCGGCATTACTCGGTCATTTACAAGGATCTCCTTTCTTTCCTCTATGACTTCGATAGCTCTGGCGGAGTCGTTCCCTTTGTCCGTTAGAGTTGGAGGCCTAGACGAAACGCACGGGGCATAATTAACAAAACACCAGAAAAAACACTTCACGTGCCCTCGCACTTTCCCCAAGCGACTTCAATAATAAGGGCTGAAGAGTCGCTGTTGACAACGAACGTAACGTTAAAAAAATCTTAGTTTTGCTGTTCCCTACATCACGATAACGGATTTTGACGTGCTACAAACAACAGAAACGGTCGTAAGCTTACCGGCACCGGACGGAAACTTGGGTGTGCTGGTTACCCAGCTTCTTCGTAGCCATGGCAGTGTGGAAAAAAAGCCCAGGAGGCGAAACTGCGAAAATGAGCTTCTTGCAGCAGGCACAGCCACAGAACTTAACTACAAGCAGCCGCAGAGACCACTGCCGTGAGCCTTTTTTTGTTGTTGTTCTTGTTCACCTAGTGTTAGGGGCGCATACCCACTATGGGGGATTGGCCAAGAATCCAGTGATCTTAAAAATTACTGTTCAGTTTCGGATTAATTGAGGTATAACAGAAACATTACCGATAGTCTAGGAAAGTGTGGTGCTTAATGTAATGCATACAAAAATTGACATAAACGAATTTATTTAAAAAATGGAGCAATAAACTGATTTTATCCGTATATAACTATGTTGGCATGTTAGGATAATGAAACTGGTTACTTAGTCAACCTATTAGTTTCTTCAATATAGTCCTGGACGGCCGCGCATACTGTCGCATTAGCGAAACCAGAAATTGAAGCTCCAAAAGACAAAATGACAGGCACAGATAAGTCCATAGAAATACCACGTAAAGGTGTTTCTAAAAGGGTTTTTCGTAATGTGTTAAACTGCCTGCAGGTCAAAAAGAAATGATCTATTGTTTCCAGTTCATCACAGAAAGCGCATAGTGGCAAAGGAGCCTGAGCAGACCTGTGTTTAAAGAAATTTACATTTGGTACCCAGCAACGCTGCCTTGTGATAGCTACTTCTTGTTTTCGAGTGCGGAAAAAGTCTCTTCGCCAGGGATATATTAAATGGTGATATTCTGTAGAGTTTGTTAGTGCTGAACCTTTAAAGACTTCTATAAGCGTACGTCTGCGGAATCGAGCAGCAGTCACATAAGCGGATGGTGGACAGAGTCGTAGAGTTGGTTCGCTGATTGCCGACTTAGCTAATGAGTCGGCTGTTTCATTTAGCAACAAACCTTTATGTCCAGGCACCCAAACTATCGTACTTTTCTCAAATGCGCACGTACTAGTGCACGGAACGCCTTTGTTACGTGATTATCAGCACCAACAGAAAGTGCCGCACAGAGAGATAGGGAGTTTGTTATTATGACAGCTGATGCCTTTTTTTGAACGCACCACTCTTTACCAGCGTCACACTGCTATTGGCCATAAATTTACCACGTGATAAGGCGATGTTGATGGCAACCGATGGAAATACAACGGTACAGGGTACTAAAATTGTTCTAGTACACTGTAACTCGGCTGCGACGTAACGACGTCAACGACCCTACCCTCGAAAATACTTTGATAAAAAATCCTCCCAAAGAAAATTGCCCGCAGCTTCCCTCGGGGGAACACTGAGGAGGATGCGGAGCATATAATTGGTTAACGGGGTGTTAAAGTGCGACTTACTTGGGTCGATGGCTAAATTGGTTAACGTGGTTGTGAAATGGGGTGTTACATTGCGACTTACTTGGGTCGATGGCTAAATTGGTTAACGTGGTTGTAGGAGGGGGTGTTAAATGAGTGAACACGTACACACCGTATGCGAAAGGGCGGCGCTGGTCGAAGGGACGTCGATCATTGTGTTTGTGGATTCGTTGGCATTCATTTCACGGCGACTTCGGACGTCGACGCGCCGTACAAACCAACGGACGAGCGGCAACTGAGCGAGCGAGCGCCGACCTTGAGTATATATACAGCGCGACGGCGCATGCGCTGTCAGCTGTCCAATGTTCTCGAAGGAGGAGCGCGCGCGCGGCACAGATGGCGACGGCGCGACGGCGCATGCGCTGTCAGCTGTCGAACTGTTCTCGAAGGAGAAGCGCGCGCGGCACAGATGGTGGGCGACGGCGCGACGGCGCATGCGCGCGCGTCAGCTGTCGAATGTTCGAGAAGCGGTGCGGACGGCGCACTACAAGGCGCGAGTATAAGATGCTTCCGCATCTAAAACTGGCTCTACCTACCGTCTTTGGCGGCTGTGTCGACGCGTGAACCTTCCCGCAGACCTTTTATCACGAATTCCTTCTGCTAAATTTGCCACCTTTCGCCCTAACGCGATCCTGTTCTCCGTTCTCCGTAGCTACTAGTGTGCGTTAATCACACTGGAGACGTGTTCCCACGCACTTTCGGGTGGTATTCGCTGCTTTCGTCCTAATGAGATCATGGCCTTTGGGATATCCGTAGAAACCAGTGCGCATTGGGCAAAAGAGTGGCGAAAACAAAGAGGCCAGCGCAAACTCAACGGGCTGCCACGCACACAAACTCCACCGAAGCCTACTTTACAGGCACAATTACAGACCTCAGAGTTGATTGCAATGAAGACATTTTTTTTCTTTTTTTATTGTGTCTAGCCCACAGCCTGAACAAAAATTTCATAAAGCCTAAAGAGAAGCGGAAAAGGGGAAAACGTGATCTGAAAGAAGCTGTACAAATTTTGGTGCCTGGTTCGTCGCGCGGCAATCTCAGAAATATCATCTTTATTTTCACAAAGAACACATCAAATAAAGAAAAAAGCTTAACGTGCAACTTGCCGTGTTTATCGTAACCGCCGGCAGTGCAAGAGTACAACAGCCATACGCAGAGATATCGTCAACCGTATCGCGGCAAGACAGCGTGTGAATCCGTTCCGTTGGTTTTGGATAGCACCGGCGCACGCGGCGTGCAGGCCACGTCCTTTTTGAGACAGACAGGGAGTCGCGCTTTCTGCTTCGCATTCATATGTAAACAAGAGAGGAGAATTTGCCCAGTCACTATAGCCGACTTCCGGCTTCATCGCGGCTTCACAACGAGTGACGTCAGGGCCTCTCCTTACCTTTCCTTCCTCTGTGACTACCCATATTCCATGCTCGCTGAAGCGTCGTGTGTTGCAGCTCCCACAGACACTAGCGCCAGAGTTCCCTATATTGTATATTGAGAAACTCTATGCGTTAGGCGTCTTATACTTTAGTTGCCAGACTTTGGGAATAACTGCTCCCAGACTGCTGCAAAATTTGGCGAAAAAATTGTTTTGTAGTAGTGGCTTTTCATGTTAGTTCGGTGTCGTCCGCGGGGCATTTTGCGAGTGCGTGAGCTACGTTTTAATTAACAGAATGAACGTGAAACGCGCGCTGCGTAAGTCGGGGCGCGGTTTTTTGCTTTGTGCGCTGCTGTGCAATCAAGATGTTTTTGTGGCGAACAACCGCTATGCAGCAAGATATTAATCACATCCCAACAATGTATTTTTCTTTCGCGTGGATATACGCAACTGTTTCCTTAGCCTTTCCCGCCCTGATGCCGTCAGTTAACCCCACCACACATTTCTCCTAGCACCTTGGAAACAAAACCACAACTGCTCTCATTCTTGCGAGAATGCTGCTTCAATGAATCCCACTGCAATCGACACGAAAGCTGTGGCATTTTCGAGTGTTTTTAGAGTAGGATTTAGGCAGAATATAAAAACGTTGGCATGTGTGCGGTGCTGGGAGCCACCAAGAAGTAGTATGGTTGCTGGAAGAATGATGATCGAAATGATGGGTGACGCCCAGGCCGGTTATCTGAAGTGGATAAGCACCGTTGAAGTAGAGAAGTTGTTTCAATGACTATCACACTGATAAATAAGGCGTTTCAGATTTTGTGTACACTAACGATGCGCAGAAATAACCAAGTCATTTCTCTAATCTCAAGACCACTGGGCCCCGATGACCTCATTCGACGCCATGTTTATTAGTCCATAGATATTTGCACAATTGGCTCAACATTTTGTTTGAAGTCTTCCAGCATCTTAGCTATTAAAAACATGTACGAAAAACAAAACAAACAAACTCTAACCAAAATAAAAATAAAGTCCAGTGATGAAATAGGAAAGCAGTGCCTAACACAAAACACGACTACTCTGAACAACGCGCTCGTTAAAAGGGTCCAACAATATTTCCTTAGCATGTTCGAAAAACGCTGCCGGTGGGTCCAGAGGAGACGCAATTCGAACATTATAGTGAAGCGCGTGCTGCTGGGCATTTACAATTAATGCTCGATTCCAGCGAGAAATGATCAACTATTTTTTCTACGAATACCATCATATCTGATAATCAACGGCCATTGGCTGGTTTGAGCATCGTAAACTGCATAGCCAAAATGGCCTCCGCGAGAGCACGTGACCGCTCGCTAACTCACAATTACGTTCAAATTAAACCACGTGTTCAACAAGGTCATGAAGTTCGCGTCGCGTAACTTCTTTTCCCCATGCCATCCCTCCCTGTTTAGCTTCCAATGTCTTCCGAGGAGAGAAGAGGGAAAAAAATGCCCGCAGCTTCCCTCGGGGGAACACTGAGGAGGATGCGGAGCATATAATTGGTTAACGGGGTGTTAAAGTGCGACTTACTTGGGTCAATGGCTAAATTGGTTAACGTGGTTGTGAAATGGGGTGTTAAATTGCGACTTACTTGGGTCGATGGCTAAATTGGTTAACGTGGTTGTAGGAGGGGGTGTTAAATGAGTGAACACGTACACACGTATGCGAAAGGGCGGCGCTGGTCGAAGGGACGTCGATCATTGTGTTTGTGGATTCGTTGGCATTCATTTCACGGCGACTTCGGACGTCGACGCGCCGTACAAACCAACGGACGAGCGGCAACTGAGCGAGTGAGCGCCGACCTTGAGTATATATACAGCGCGACGGCGCATGCGCTGTCAGCTGTCGAATGTTCTCGAAGGAGAAGCGCACGCGCGGCAGAGATGGCAACGGCGCGACGGCGCATGCGTTGTCAGCTGTCGAATCTTCTCGAAGGAGAAGCGCGCGCGGCACAGATGGTGGGCGACGGCGCGACGGCGCATGCGCGCGCGTCAGCTGTCGAATTTTCGAGAAGCGGTGCGGACGGCGCGGACGGCGCACTACAAGGCGCGAGTATAAGATGCTTCCGCATCTAAAAAATTACAGCGCGCTCCTACAGCGGTCAGAGTTCTACGTACTCAGTCGGACACTGGCCTAATATTGTGGCTAGCTTGAACGCGTGGGCCTGACATACATCGTATACCTTCGCACACCCGTGCGAGCAACCTTCAAGGCTCAGCGCTAAAATTTTCTAATAGAGAAGATGAGCGTGTGCGGTATTTAGTGTACTCAAAGATTCTTCCGGAGTATGGGGTTACCGGACAACTCGTGACATCTCGTGCGACCACATCTACGCATGTATTTCTTTGGTTTCAATAAGTGACCAAGGCAAAAAAGTAAAATCTTTTAAAAGGCCTCAGATTTGGAACTATGCCACGGCCGGGAATTTACACAAGCAGAGCTGTCGAACACATTACCTTTCTGTGAAAACATTTCTGTGCATGACTGGTTCACGTTAGATCCACAAGTGACTCCAGCAATGCGGCTTCTCACGTTTACCCTTTGTAGCTACGACAACTTGATATGCTAAGTCGACGAAGTGTGCGAACGAACTGGCCTTCTCTAATGTCGCCGTCGCAGCTTCATGTGGTGATGCAACGCACTTGGCGAAAAAGCGATAAACTTGGTCTATTTCGGCATCAAGTCGAGGAAAAATGATGTATATTTCAGTCAATGTTCTCTTGGCTGGCCTGGTGCATTAGAGCTGTGGTACCTGTCGGCCACCGCTTATTGCACTTCACTCTATCGTCTCTGACGTCACTTAAACTTTGGTTACGTTTTTTACGTAGTAACGCCGTTGCAAGTCTCGCTAGCAATAGATCTCGATCACGAAAACGTAGCATGTGAGCACACCTTGAAAGATTACTAAAATATATTTTAAGCGCTCACTGTGTCTAAAAGTTCGTGTTTATTGTCTTCGCATACAGTAGAAGCCTACAGTAAGCTTTTTATAGTATGAAATATTTGTGGCACTACCTGTTTAACTGGCACTCTTGATCAACGTTTCAAGAACTTGTTTTCAGAAATGTTGCCATGGTCATGTGCGTTTATCTAAGCTTAACCGGCTATCTCAAGGCTGCAAGCTCCGTCGGTAAGCTAAGAAAAGCCGCCAGATCCACTGTTCTCGGAGACTTGTCACCACCAGTGCAAAGCTGCCCAAAATTTTCTTTCTCCGCACGGCTGCTGTCTTAAGAGAGTCCCCCCTTCCTTTTTTTTCACACAGTAAATTATTCCCAGTCAAAGTCCAGCCGGCGTGATTTCTGCGCTCTGTATGCGACGTAGGGTCAGCTTTGACCGACCTGCAGCTCAATAGCCGGGTGAACTAAAATATGACAAAACAATGACTTCTGCCTTTGCTCGGATCAATCCACATATTAAAGCCCACTGCATTTAGGCCCCGTTCAGTAATAGACCACTTAATATAAGCATAGTTATAAGTAATGCAAATGCAGAGCAGCTATCACAGAAAACTGCAGGCTTGAAATAGGAAAGATTACCTTGTAAAATAGCTCGGAACAACATATCTGTTTGATAACTGATTGCGCTGGACATAATTGCACAAATAAATATAAGCTTGCTTTAGGCAGCTTGGTCTCTTGGCGCATTGGGTTATAGTGGCGTTGTACGGCTGGCGTCTTCAGGTTTCAGCATTTGTAAACTTGTAGCGTCCCCTCGTTGGGCTCCGTGGTGGGTGGCCGCCAACGCTGCTGAACAACAATAAGGAAGACATGCATGGAGCATTCCCACTACTGTCTGATCGTACCGGCTTTAAGCCGGTACGCACCGATGATCTCACCAGAGAAGGATTGGCCACCCTGGTGCAGTATCTGGCCACCCCCTCCCGTAGGCATTCGTCAATTAACTCACGGTTCTCAGTCCCCACCAGCTGCGGAGCAACTGACCATGGCGGCGGTCAGATCTGCAAAGCAGCAGAGGGTGCTAGGAATCTTTGGATACGGACAGGCCACCATTAGAACTTGAACTTAGCAACGTTTAACGGTAGAACGTTATCTAGTGAGGGAAGTCTAGCTGTATTATTCGAGGAGCTAGAAGGCATTAAATGGGATATAATAGGGCTGAGTGAGGTTAGAAGGACAGATGAGGCCTATACTGTGCTACAGAATGGGCACGTCATTTGCTATCGGGGCTTGGCAGACAGAAGAGAACTGGGAGAAGGGTTCCTAATTCACAGAAACATAGCTTGCAACATAGAGGATTACTATAGCAATAATGAAAGGGTGGTAGGCATTGTAATTAAACTGAATAAAAGATACAATATGAAGGTAGTACAGGCTTACGCGCCTACATCCAGCCATGATGACGCTTCAGGTAAAAGCTTCTATGAAGACGTGGAATCGGCAATGAGTAAGGTGAAAACACAGTATACTATAGTAATGGGCGACTTTAATGCAAAGGTAGGGAAGAAGCAGGCTGGAGACCAGGCAGTAGGAGATTATGGCATCGGCACAAGAAACGCCAGAGGAGAGCTACTAGTAGAATTCGCGAAACGCAATAACCTTCGTATTTTGAATACCTTCTACCGAAAACGAGAAAACCGCAAGTGGACATGGAGGAGCCCTAATGGCGTAAATAAGAACGAAATAGACTTTATAATGACTGCACACCCAGGAGTCGTGCAGGATGTGGAAGTGGTTGGCAAGGTAAGATGCAGTGACCATAGAATGGTACGGGCTCGAATCCACCTAGACTTGAAGAAGGAACGACAGAAACTGATACGCAAGAAGCCAATCATTGAGCTAGCACTGAGAGGGAAAGTACAGGAATTCAGAATGTCACTGCAGAACAGGTACTCTGCTCTTAGCGAGGAAACCAACCTTAGCGTAGATACAATGAATGATAATCTGACGAGTATCATCACGGAGTGTGCAGTGGAAGTTGGAGGCAGGGTAGCTAGACAGGCCACCGGCAAGCTTTCCCAGGAAAGGAAGAACCTAATTAAGAAGCGTCAAATCATAAAAGTGTCAAGTACAACAGACAAAATAGAACTGGCAGAGCTTTCGAAGTTGAATAATAGACGTAAAGTATGCGATGTAAGAAGGTATAACATGGAGAGAATTGAGCACGCTCTGAAAAACGGAGTAAGCGTCAAAGCAGTGAAGAGGAAACTTGGGATAGGCAAAATGCGGATGTATGCACTGAGGGACAAAGAAGGCAAAATAACTACCAATATGGATAGGATAGTTAAAATAGCGGAGGAGTTTTACAGAGATCTGTACAGTAGCCGAAACAACCACGACCTTAATACTATAAGAACTAGCAGTAACCCATACGACACCCCACCGGTAATGATAGAAGAAGTCAGAAAAGCTTTGGAGAGCATGGACAGAGGCAAAGCTGCTGGTGAGGATCGGGTAACATCAGATCTGCTGAAAGATGGAGGACAGATTGTGTTAGAAAAACTAGCCACTCTATTTACGAGGTGTCTCTTGACGGAAAAGTACCAGAGTCTTGGAAGAACGCTAACATCATCTTAATACACAAGAAAGGAGATGACAAGGACTTGAAGAATTACATGCCCATCAGCTTGCTCTCTGTAGTATACAAGCTATTTACAAAGGTAATTGCTAGCAGAGTAAAGAAAACATTATTATTCAATCAACCAAAGGAACAAGCAGGATTTAGAACAGGCTACTCAACAATTGACCATATTCATACTATCAATCAGGTAATAGAGAAATGCTCAGAGTATAACCAACCACTATACATAGCCTTCTTAGATTACGAGAACGCGTTTGATTCAGTTGAAATATCAGCCGTCATGCAGACACTGCGGAATCAGGGCGTAGATGAAATATATATAAACATTCTGGAAGAAATCTACAGGGGATCAACTGCTACCATAGTGCTTCATAAAGAAAGCAACAGAATACCAATAAAGAAGGGTGTAAGGCAGGGGGACACAATCTCCCCAATGCTATTCACTGCGTGCTTACAGGACGTTTTCAGAAGCCTATAATGGGAACAGTTAGGGATAAGAGTCAATGGAGAGTACCTCAGTAACCTGCGCTTCGCCGATGACACTGCATTGCTGAGTAACTCAGGGGACGAATTGCAACTCATGATTACGGAGTTAGACAAGGAGAGCAGAAACGTGGGTCTTAAAATTAATCTGCAGAAAACGAAAGTAATGTACAACAACCTCGGAAAGGAGCAGCGCTTTGCGATAGGTAATAGTGCACTTGAAGTTGTAAAAGACTATGTCTACTTAGAGCAGGTAATAACCGCAGAGCCTAACCACGAGATTGAAGTAAATAGAAGAATAAGAATGGGGTGGAGCACACTCGGCAGGCACTCACAAATTATGACAAGTAGATTGCCACTGTCCCTCAAGAGGAAGGTATATAACAGCTGTATCTTGCCGGTACTTATCTACGGAGCAGAAACCTGGAGACTCACAAAGAGGGTTCAACTTAAATTGAGGACGACGCAGCGAGCAATGGAAAGAAAAATGGTAGGTGTAACCTTAAGAAACAAGAAGAGAGCAGAGTGGATTAGGAGACAAACGGGAGTTAAGGATATCATAGCTGCAATAAAGAAGAGGAAATGGATATGGGCCGGGCATGTAGCACGTAGACAGGATAACCGCTGGTCATTAAGGGGCACCAACTGGATTCCCAGAGAAGAGAAGCGGGGTAGGGGGAGACAGAAGGTTAGGTGGGCAGATGAGATTAAGAAGTTTGCGGGTATAAATTGGCAACAGCAAGCACAGGACCAGGTTAACTGGCGGACCATGGTAGAGGCCTTTGTCCTGCAGTGGACGTAGACAGGCTGATGATGAAGATGATGATGATGATGCTTTAGGCACTACAGAGAGGACAGGGCAGTCAAAAAAGAGTGGACGAGAGGGACGAGAGGACTCTGGAGACCATGTGCTGAACCAGACATACAGCACCGAGCAAGGGACAAAGGCTGCACCGGGTCATAACGGCTGCCAGGGAAGTACTCCACGATCGTTCGGTAGCACGAGGCTGAAAAGAGAAGCCTTTCAAGAAACTCTCACCTTCCGCTACAGTCGGCTGCGACCGGCGCTTAGTAAACGCGGTGTTGGAATCGACGCGGCAGCGCAGCGTTGGGCCTAAAGCAGCGGGAAGTTCGGGCGTCCGCACGTCGAAGCTGGTGGCGCTGTTGGTTGGAACTCGGGTTCCCTCCTGGTCCAAGACGGACAACTGCTCCATCGCCTCTGGGTCCAGGCTCAACACCTGGCGTAGATACTCGTCTACCAGGTCGTCTTCTTCATCGAGAATTTCATGATGATGATGATGAACCTCCAGCTTTTCTGGCACTCGCCCACAAAGGGTGATCGGCCAAGAACCCAGCGGCAGGATCATCAAGTGTGCTAAGTCAGGCATTCAGGTAGTCTCGTAGCCATAGATAATAACAATAGGCTAACAGGGTAATCACTTTGTTGCCCTTATGTACTCGCACACAGCAGAGAAAACTTCCTAATGTTCTCCCTAATGTTCCTAATAACCTAATGTTCTCCCTCCGAAAGATAAAAATAGTTCCACGTTTATTTTTAAACCTAGCTTATCAATTGGTCCGACCAGGTACCTTTTCCTTTGATAAGCATAACGTTGACAGGATTAAAAGAAATGATCTATTGATTCCAATTTCTTGCAAAAGAGACACAACGGAGATGCTGTAAGTCCAGCTTTATGTAGGCAGTAATTCAGATGCGGAATTCTGCACCGTAATCTGGCGATTGTAATTTCTAACTGCCGAGATACACACCACTGTTTGTTCCAGCAATATCTTAGATGTACGAAGTCTCTGACTTTATCCAATGAGAATGTTTTTATTTCTTTGTGCAAACAAGAATTTCTATATCTGAGTGCTGTTACGTAGGCGAAATCAGGTAAACTAGGTAAGAGTGGTCCGCTTAAAGATGCTTTGGCTAACGAGTCTGCCATCTCATTTGGATAAATCCCGCAGTGGCCACCTGGCCATAGCAAGTAAAATTTTTTCAGATTTTCTGGTAATAAACTGCTAATCATATTCAATGATGTCAAATTTTTTGCTGTAGATAGTGCAGTGCATACTGAGATAGAATCGGTAAGTATGACCGCTTCTGATTCGCTTGCAAGAAGTTTACGAAGCGCTAGAAATATAGCAAATAATTCAGCGATGAATATAGGCGTGTAATCTGGTAATCGAACTTAGAAAGACCAGTCGAGAAAAGTACAAAAGATGCCTATTCCAGCCTTTTCGTTCAATACGGATGCATTCTCCGAAGAAGCGATCGTCACGTTGCCTTCGGTAGCGTCTTCTTTGCTGACGGAGGTGTTGCTGTTGTTCGCCGACATGATCTTGCTACAGCTTAAGCAGAGATGGATTTAACCCACTACGAGGTATAGGGAAAAAATTTCGCCGGATTAATATGTGAGTGCAAATAATAAGGAAGTTGTAGATGAAGAAAATTAAACGTTATGAAACGAAAGTAAGCCACTGAGGATCCAAATATGGTTCCTAATACCAAATAAGTCTTGCATAATTTATTGTGACCTGACGTCATTCACGGATAGTACACTAGAAATGAAGAAGAAGGGAATAGAAACCGCTCACAGTAATCGTAAAGGTACACGACTGTTGTGCCTATAAATATCGATGTCTATAATTATAATTCTGGTAGCTCTGCGCGAGAATACACCCCAAGCTGAGGGTGACCGGTATGTTCTGTGAAATGATAAACTGGGCATTTAGAAAAACGTTCTTTGACTTCGTAATTTCTGGTATAAAACATATAACATCAGTAACTGCGACTACAGATCACTTAGCGGAACGGTCATACGCTGATTGTGACCGATACTCTGCCAGACCGTCCACACATGCGCGGAGCTGTAGCTCATATCTTTTGTCATGCGACTTACCAAAACCTCAGACGCACGAAACGAAGCGTTCGAACGATTGACGAGCGTCACCTTTATTTTCGTAATGCCAGACAGATGCACCACATCTATGCCAACAAGAAGAATATTTTCAGGCCTGCTCACTGCCGCCGTGACGGCACTCGTTTTGCCCGAGCGAGTGCGCCTACGGGAGGCTATGAATTTATTGCCACCATCGTACCGGTAAGAGATAAAGCGTTCGCGGCGAGGTTTACATGCTTAACTGCTCTATAGTGTCTTTTGCGTCAAAAAGGACGCTTGTTTGGGTACTGTATTACGCTTGAAAACCCTTCGACATTTATCTGTGGACCATTTCTTTCCAGAAAAAAACTTTCCGCTATCGATCGTGTGGTCGATGTGTAAGAGCAAAGTTGAATAAACTTACGGAGCGACGAAATAAGTAAGGTAAAATGTATTCAATTTTTATTTATTTACACACAAACACACACACACACACAAACTATATCTAGAACATACAGAAAAACTATTCCCACTTATTTGCAAAGTTTCTGCCGTTTTATTTGCACTAGTAGTGAATAGACTGATGGAACGTCCCTTTAATTCATGTGCGGTGCGTTGAACAATCAATCTGAAGACGACAAGTCCGGTAAACATATAGATATTGATGAATGAAACTGATTGCTGGCGACAATACACAGACCAACACATTGAACCCGTACACGTATGCGCTCCACCGCTATACGCAGTCACCATATAGCCACAACAGTGCCTTGCCCCGCCGCGGTGGTCTAGTGGCTAAGGTACTCGGCTGCTGACCCACAGGGCGCGGGTTCGAATCCCGGCTGCGGCGGCTGCATTTCCGTTGGAGGCGGAATTGTTGTAGGCCCGTGTGCTCAGATTTGGGTGCACGTTAAAGAACCCCAGGTGGTCTAAATTTCCGGAGCCCTCCACTACGGCGTCTCTCATAATCATATAGTGGTTTTGGGGCGTTAAACCCCACATATCAATCAATCAATCACAACAGTGTCTTGTTCACGTGGGGGTGAGTGAGTCATGGCTGCCACTAAGCCGTTCCTTCTCGGTTGTCCACCGAGTAGCTCTACCACTGGTCGGCTGTGTGACAGACGATTAGCCCACGTGGGAGAGACACTGTTGTGTCTACGGACTGCGTGAAGCCGTGTAGCGCATACGTTTACGGGATCACTGTGTTGGTCTGTGTATTGTCGCCAGCAATCAGTTTCATTCATCAATATTTATGTGTTTACCGGACTTATCGTCTTCAGATTGATTATTCAACGCACCGCACATGAATTAAAGGGACGTTCCATCAGTCTATTCACTACGGTGCTCTTACGAACATCTGTATTCATAGACACGAAGTTATGGAGGTGAGTGTGAGATGCTTCCACAAGTACGTTATTCTGCACAATATCAGTGTGAGGACCACTGAAAGAGGAAACGAAATCTTTCGTTTCACAGAAACTTTTTCGTCACCGACGCAAGGAGCGGCGTTTTCGCTTTTGCTCCGGCCCCTCTCTCAGTGTTGCGTAGCCGGTCATTATAACTTCGGGCCTGGGAAAAATCTTAGTGCTGGGTCTAGCCTAAAGACCCCGTTGGCGCTTCTATTGCACCGGCGGCTCTTTTATCGGTATATTTGGTGGTGGATCTTAAATCTTCTAGCTAGAAGTAGAGCTCACACACTCAGAGACCATTCAAGAAAGCGCTTCCGTAAGTGTCTACACGCATCTAATTTTCAAGAATACATATTACGATAAGGTGCTGACGAGACTCATGCCAAAATATAATACCGCAATAAACTGGTGGAAACACGCGCAAGAAAATACTGTGCATGAAACCGAAGCCCTAAGCAATGCAACAGCATTCTTTTCATTTTTCTCAACCATGTACACAGAGGTAACAGAAGAAGCCCACGGCGCTAATGTTTACGGCAAAATGTTTACGGACCCATAGGAAAAAAACGCCTGTTCTTAAGACGTACTGCCACGTGCGTTTATTATATTTGTAAATCAAGCGCTTACATCAAGTCAGAAGCACAAATGACACCTTTATTTTAAAGCAAGGATGGAACATGGTGGAGATGGTGTCATCAAAACGACTTAGAAATATGTAGTACGGACACACGTACCTTCGGAGCACGAAGAAAACGGATGTCGACGTCAGCTTGACAAACGACACGTTCCCATTTTGTTCTTTGGTTGTCCTTAGAAAACGAGAACACTCACAACTTCAGCTCTTTGCTGCGACAATTCGCAACACAGCATCGCCTAAGCGTTTGAATTTGCAGATGTAGACATTGCAAATACCCGGTGCACAAAACGCATCACACATCCTCACTGCAGCTCACAGACACTGAAAAAACACGGTCATCTCGATTCCTCAACAAGCACTGCAGCGTGCCACAAAGCGTTTATCAAGCTTGGCAATCTACGTCTGTAGAGCGACGAGAGCAAGCGTACGCACGTCTGTGCAGTGAGACACAGCGTTCGAAACAAGGTGACGTCAGAGGCTGCGGGAGAAACAGCAAGCAGGCCTGAAATTTTATAGGTGGAATTGGCCCGATCCCACGATTTGCAACCCTCTCCTCTAGCCCTTTCCTGCTCTCGCCCATAACCAAGCCTACGCGTGTGCTTTGAAGTCATGGGGAGAAAACCGATCCGGTAATGCCTCACGACGGAAATGATGTGAACTAAAGTTTTGTTCCGTTGTGTACAGATTAGTGGGGTGACTTCTTACATTCCTCGTGTTCACAATGTTGGTAGACACGCTGGCTCCGTAAAAGACACGGTGTTTTGAGATAACGTGTTGCCGTTCACGGCGCTATTTGAGGATCCAGCGGGGAAGCGTCACTTCGACGCTACAGCATGCGCTCACTTTAAGAGCGCTGCAAGGTGGCAGTGGCAGTGCATCAAGCCACAAAAAAATGAGCCCGAAGGAACAAATCTGACAGATGTGTGAAACTGTAGAGAGAAACAAGCCTATTGCCCCTCCATGGGAAAACGCTCGAGTGCATGGTTGACGCAAGCAGCCCCACACTAAAGCCCTGCACAACATGTAGCGTCGCGTCCCAGAACTCAGGCGGACCGACGGCTCGCGATGAGGAGTGTGCATTTGCACTGTGATTGAAATAATAAAAGGAGGCGCCGAATCGGCCGGCACATTGGCTTCAGCCGGATTCAATACCCGGCATATGCGCTTGAAGAGTGTGCAAATCAATATTTCTTAACGAAACCTATGAAAGAAGCACTTCATGAGAGCTTTAGGCTGCGTAATATGCAAAGTAACCTAAACGGAAGACTTTGATGCAAAACTCTTTTCTTTTCACATTCGGGACCTTTACAATTATATATACATCAATGTCGTTCGTAACACAAATTTATTTTTGACATGGTATTTCGTTTACTAGCGCTGACATAATCGCCATAATTTCCTTTTGATCAACCATAAAAACTTGCACAATTTCATGTTGCAGCGACAATGCTCAGCCGAAAATGACGAAAACTGTGAAATGCAAGCAGAATTTTTTTTATGGAGCAAGCCGGAGGTCATCTGTGTGACTGCCCTGGCTAAATCCTCAAGACCTTAATAAAGTTTCTTGCCAGTCTGTTTGCGGCTGATATGGACCCAGAAAGAAGTGGCCGATCAGGCTGTCACCGAGAAACTGTACCGATGACGTTCTCGGCCACTCTCAAATTTAGGTAACTAAAGGTACTCGACAAAGTGCAATATATATGTTCGGACAAGTGTGAACAAGTCACGAAAATTAGCCAACCTATCATCTTGGTGACAAAAGGTGTTGATAACGATCACGGCAACGTGATTCAGGCTTGCGTTTTTCTCTACGTCAGCTGGCAATAGCGCAGGAAGATAAAGTTATTTAGGCAATTTTGCCTTCGCCGCAGTACGGGTCTATGCGATGGCAAAGGTTCCCTTAGCAAAGAACAGTCGGTCACTTTAAGACAAACATGATCACTGCCACCGTTCACGACGTCTCGTTGTAAATTTGAGTGCTAATCATTGGGCACAGAACTCCACCTGTGTCTTGGGTATACAGAACACACCCAGCGCCGTGAGCAAGACGCTGAAGACAGAAAATGATGCTGTTGCTTTCTCGCTTTGTTTTAAACAACGAGTCCTTCTTTAGGAACCCTCCAACTCATTGCTGCCGCAATTTGTAGACCTTAGGAATCGCTCCCACAGTATGGTATACTTACGTAACACACTGGCTTTTATAAAGCCCTATCTGTGGTGCCTGTGCGTATGTGTTAATTTTGACTTCCCCTTCACAATTAAGCACTACTATGATAAAGTATATTAGATTGTCCTCAGTGCGACAAAAATATACGGCTACAATTCTCTTGTTTAAAAATGTGAAGCCTTTCCTAAGCCAAAACGCTTTTGATTGATCGTCTTCGTCCATGACCGAGAACCAATAGCTGGGTGCTCGGCCCGAAGATGACGAGTTCCATTCCGGTCGCGGGTGGTCACATTTCGGCGGAGCCGAAATGGTAGAGGCCCGCGTATACTGTGCGAATTCAATGCACGTTACAAGAGGCAGAAATTTCCGGAGCCTTGCACATTGTCGTCTCTCATAATCATATCATGGTTTTGTGAGGTAAAACCTGAGATATTACTATTATTTTATTATTATTATTATTATTATTAATATTATATTATTATTATTATTATTATTATTATTATTATTATTATTATTATTATTATTATTATTATTAATCGACTGCCTTCCTGTAGAGCTAGCTTATTCCTGGAGGCGTTGCAATATACCGTCAACTCCGAACCTACAGATTCGGCACGGGTAATAAATGCGCACTTGAGAAAAAATGTTGAACCAGCAGTAGCGTGGATCACTCGTGCCGCTCGCGTTTCGCCTTCTTGCTGGTTTACCGAGGGCCGTCATATTGCTACGTAGCTATCGCATGAAGGGTGAACCATTTTGTGATCAGAAGACGACGAAGAGGACAGGTTTGCTCGTTCACTGTGTGCTGCGCTCCAATTTTATCGGTGTAAATACACTGCCAAAATGTCACGTCCCGTCTAGTTTTACGTAGGAATATCATTGCGATATGTGCTATGAACACGTGTCAGAATAAGAGCACGTGTAAGCAATGAGCTCACTCCTTCAAGGAAGCTTCCAATGCAATGGATTCCAACGCACTAGTGCGTTGTACATGCCTTAATTTTCTTCCACCCTTTGCGAAACCCCGCTTTATGATAGCTCCATTTAGTAGACGCTTTCACAATCCATAAGTGCGCTTCCTATAGCGGTCGGTGTATGTTCGTGCAACTGATAGCGCCACCTGCCATGCGCCAAGTGGAGATGATGCCCATGGCCACACGTGCTGGAGCTTATCTCTACTCTTCGTGTTTGTAGCAAAAGAGGATTTTCCGCGCCAAAGCGCAAGAAAACTGCGTGAACACTCTGTTTGCGGAAATCACTATCTGCCATTAGTTGTGCTAACAACATCGCAGGAATGCAATAGTTTTAAATCTATGAAAAAAGGGACATGTTTCTGAAGTACTGGCTTCTACACTGAGCACAGAACAGCAGTAAATAAATAAATAAATAAATAAATAAATAAATAAATAAATGAATTGCAAGACCCCACGTACAGTGGGAATTGAAGATATGCGAAGCACGAATGAGAAATGTTGATATCTCACTTTAAAACCAGCACAACTGTATGAGGTTGAGGTATATGATGACGTACATGACATCCATGTCATGGTTATCATACTTAGATGTGTAGTTTACCTTCGTCGTCTATGCACGTCACGTGATACCAAATTTATTACATGTGGTGCTACACACCAGTGAAACGGCCGCGAGCACGCTATGAGCGTGGTATGTTGTCATGTTCTTACATGACACGCGTGTCAGGATTATCATGTTTACACCAGTCATGTCTTTCGTCTTCCACTGACGTCACGTAACAGCAAACTTGGTATATGTGGAGCAAGCAAAACGGCCGCGAACGCATCATGAAGGGCCCAACATGCTCCAATGTAGTGTTGACGCGCGCGCACGTTACGTTAGCAAAACGCGAGCACTCTATAGTTTTACGCCAGGCGCGACCAGCGTCCGTCGGCGGAGCCCGACGGCAACCGGCGTGAAAGGCGGCATGCTACGTTTCGCGCCGACCAAGACAACACTGCATCTCGCTGTTTTTTTGCGACGGAGGGAAGCCAGACGCTCTCAAACGCGCATGCGTCAAAGCAACGCAGCGCGTGCCTGCTAGTATATGGCAGGACCGGCACCTGGCGTGGCAACGCCGGCGTGGCGCGACAAAATGAACGCCGGTGAGCACGCGCAACGCGTCACGTCGAAATCTATTGGCGCCTTGACGGTGACATGTAGTCATGTTCTCAAATGAAACGCATCTCATGATTATCATGTTTGCACCAGTCACATACCTTCGTCATCCACTGTCATCACGTAATACCGAATTTGGCATTTGTAGAGCTGGTGAAAGAGCTGTGAGCGCACCATCAGTGTGTTATGATGATGATGTTTGATGTTTTGTGGCGCAAGGGTCATTTCACGGCCAAAGAGCGCCAGTTCATCTTACTAAAAATATGGACAATGATTGTGATAAGCGGCTGTATAAGGGCCACAAAATTTCTCGCTGTAAGGTGGGCAAAAACATACGAGTAATAAAATCATAACCATGTCGTGAAAGGTGTGTGGTGTGAATAGATAACAAAAGTTGGTGATAATAAAAAACGATGGTGGATATGTACGGCATTAGCACAAGTGCCTCACTCGTTCATACCCTGGCGTCCAAGGGCCGTGAGGCAAGTGCTTTCTTGTGTAGCCACCGCAGCAAAAACCTCTCTGGAGAGGTCTGAAGGGGATGTTGAACCCCACAATATCTATCTATCTATCTATCTATCTATCTATCTATCTATCTATCTATCTATCTAACTATCTATCTATCTATCTATCTATCTATATATCTATCTATCTTTCTATCTATCTATCTGTCTGTCTGTCTGTCTGTCTGTCTGTCTGTCTGTCCGACCGTCCGTCCGTCCGTCTGCCCCGCCGTGGTGGTCTAGTGGCTAAGGTACTCGGCTACTGACCCGCAGGTCGTGGGATCGAATCCTGGCTGTGGCGGCTGCATTTCCGATGGAAGTGGAAATGTTGTAGGCCCATGTGCTCAGATTTGAGTGCACGTTAAAGAACCTCAGGTGGTCAAAATTTCCGGAGCCCTCCACTACGGCGTCTATCATAATCATATGGTGGATTCGGGACGTCAAGACCACATATTGTTACGGGGAATAAAGTATACACTGCAGATGCGTACTGGCGAATATACTGGCGAGCTAGTGCGTACAACGCTGCTTCAGTCCGAGCACGGTCACGTTCAGTACTTCGTCGTCGTCATCCTCAGGCATCTACTTAGCCCGTGACATTACCCGCCGGCGGCAGAAGCACCGTCCCGGTGCGATCAATTCTCGAGGCGTGAGTAGTATGGTTTAAGCCGTGGCACTATATCGGTCGGGACTGAAGCTGGTACTGACGTGGTATGGAGTGGAGCTATCTTATAGGTCACGCTGGTGACCTTGCGTATGACGCGTTAGGGGCCAACGTAACGGGACATCAGTTTTTCGCAGAGACCAACACGACGTGATGGTAACCACAGCAAGACGAGTAACCCCGGAGAGTACTGTACGTCGCGTTGCCGGCGATAGTAGCACTCTTTTGGTTAAGTTGCGAGGCACGTGAACAATCTCGGGCGACTCTGCGGGCGATGTCAGCTCGGGTCAGGGCATCACGAGCATAAGCAGTCGATGAGGAGGCGTCAGGTTGGAGCATGGTGTCCATGGGCAAGGCGGGTCATAACCAAACAGTAGGTAAAAAAGTGAAAATCCAGCTGTATCATTACGTGAACTGTTGTATGCGAAGGTAACGAAAGATAAGTGAATGTCCCGATCTTTGTGATCCTTGGAGACGTGCATCGCTAACATATTCGTCTGGGTACGGTTGAGGCGTTCCGTGAGGCCGTTGGTTTGCGGATGGTACGCTGTAGTGAACTTGTGGTGGGTGGAGCAGGATCGCAGGAGCTCGTCGACACTTTAGATAGAAAACAGCTGCCATGGTCGGTGATCAACTGACGAGGAGCACCATGACGCAGAATGATGTCATGAAGAAGGAAATCGGCTACATCAGTAGCGCAGCTGGTGGGGATGGCGCGTGTAACGACATACCGCGTTGCGTTGTCGGTAGCAATAGCAATCGACTTATTACCGGTGGCCGACACAGGAAAAGGTCCTAGAAGATCGAGGCCATCTGCTACTTCAATGGGCATGAGGGTAACAGCAGGTCTCAGAACAGGTGTCTTGCGGCGCTGGCAGAGGTCGCATGCCGCAACGTACTGTCGCACAGACCGTTAGAGGCCAGGACAAAAGAATCGGCGGCAAATGCGGTCATACGTGCGTGACACCCCTAGGTGTCCAGCGGAGGGGGCATCATGCAGCTGGACCAAAACGTCTGAGCGAAGATGCACAGGAACAACGAGTAAAAGCTCAGTACCATAACGGCGGGCGTTGTAGCGGTGCAAGATGTCGTTGTGAAGAACGAACAGTTGTAAGGAGTGGTCAGGCTGGGGAGAGTGCAGACCATTGATAATAGCACGAAAAGAGGGGTCGCGGCGTTGTTCAGCATCTATGTCGGTGAAGTCGGTAATTGAAAAAGCGAGGGCCACTTGTTCATCTTCCCTCGTGTCAGGGGGATTGACTGGGTAACGAGACAAGCAGTCGGCATCCTTGTGAAGTTGTCCGGATTTATAGGATACGGAAAAAGTGTACTCTTGTAAGCGCAGCGCCCAGCGACAAAGGCGTCCCGTAGGGTCCTTGAGTGAGGAGAGCCAGCAAAGCGCATCGTGGTCCGTAATAACTGAGAATGGTCGGCCATACAGGTACGGTCGGAATTTCGCAATGGCCCAGATGAGAGATAAGCACTCGCGTTCTGTGATGGAATAGTTTTGTTCCGAGCGCGACAACAGTCGGCTTGCATACGCGACGACGGGGTGCATTCCTTGTTGCCGCTGCGCCAGCACTGCGCCCATGCTGTGGCCACTGGCGTCAGTACAAAGCTCCGCGGCGGCAGATGGATCAAAGTGTGCTGGGACTGGTGGATTGGTGAGAATGTCAACGAGCGACGAGAAGGCGTTTGCTTGCTGTTGGTCAAGGTGAATGCGACATCCGTTTTGAGGAAGCAGGTTAGAAGACAGGCTTTTTCAGCAAACTTCTCGACAAAACGACGGAAATAGGAGCACAGTCCCAGAAAACGTCGGACGTCCTTGGCTGAGCGAGGTGTGGGGAAGTCGCGAACTGCTCGGATTTTCGCAGGGTCTGGTTGAACGCCCGCAGCGTTAACAAGATGGCCGAGTACGCAGATTTGGCGTTGCCCAAAGCGGCATTTGGACGAGTTAAGTTGCACGTTGGCACGTCGAAAAGTATCAAGCACTGTGGACAGACGGGTAAGATGATCGTCGAAAGTAGTTGAAAAAACAATAACGTCGTCAAGATAGCAGAGGCAGATGGTCCACTTCATGACTCGAAGGAGAGAGTCCATCATGCGCTCAAATGTCGCGGGGGCATTGCATAATCCAAAAGGCATCATCTTGAACTGATAAAGTCCACCAGGAGTCACGAAGGCCGTCTTCTCTCTGTATTTCTCGTTCACAGCAATCTGCCAGTAGCCTGAGCGAAGGTCTATTGAAGAGAAATATTTGGCACCGTGCAAGCAATCGAGTGCATCATCTACGCGCGGTAGGGGATGGACATCTTTCTTGGTAATATGGTTGAGATGGCGGTAATCAACACATATACTCCAGCTATTGTCCTTCTTTTTAACAATTACAAGCGGTGAGAACCAGGGACTAGATGAGGGTTCAAATATGCCCTTATTATGCATTTTATCGACTTCTCGTTGTATATTAGCACGCTCTGGGGCTTACACACGGTAGGGTCGTCGGCGAATGGATCGAGCGTCACCGGTGTCGATTCCATGGGTTACCACGGATGTCTGGCCCAAATTACGGTCGCCGAAGTCAAAGATGTCCTGATAAGAAGCAAGCACACGGCAGAAAGCGGAGAATTGTTCAGAGGTGAGCTTGTCAGATAGCATTGGCTTGAAAAGGTCGGAACAGGAACGTGACGAGAACGACGTTGATAAAAAATCGGGTGGCGAATCAGTGGTTAGGGCGGAAACTGTGTGGTCGAGCAGTGGTGTCAGATGCGCAAGTGACATGCCGCGAGGAATAACTCGCGCTGAGAAGCCGAAATTTAGGACGGGAAATGAAGTTCGGTTGTCCTTAACGGTAACCACCGTGTTGGGGAGTGCAACATTGCGTGTCATGGCCACGTCAGAAATTGGGGTAGCAACATAATCACCATCGGGTACTGGAGGATATGGCGAGAGTTGGACTTGGACTGCGGCTTGCGGCGGAAGTCTGAAGAAATCGACAGAGCGTAGACGAGGTGGGCTGGTAGAGATGGTCTCTGAGAAGGATGGTAGCTCGAGCCGAAGAAGACCTTTGGAACAGTCAATGAGCGCAGCGTGTGAAGTCAGAAAGTCGAGTCCAAAAATGAGGTCATGAGGGCAATTTTCCAGTACAGCGAACAGAACTGAAGTTTGATGCTCAGAAATCGTTAATCGCGCAGTGCACATTCCAAGCACAGCAGGAGTACTCCCATCCGCTGTACGAACGGTAGGTGCAATCGCAGGCGTCAGAGCGTTTTGGAGTCGGCGGCGGAGATCTTAGCTCATCACAGATATTTGTGCCCCGGTATCAATAAGAGCAGTTATAGGTAAACCATCAACAAAAATTGTAAGAAGGTTGCACCGCTGGTCGGGAGTAATCAGAGGATTTGCAGTCTGAGTCGTGTATGCAGCGTCACCTGCGGGGGCTGCACCGGCTAGTTTTCCGAGAGACGGTCATAGGGAGACCGAGAACGGCGGGGTTGGGGCGAGTGGGACTGACGACGCACGGGCTATGGCGAGCGGCTGGTCCGACGTTCTGGATTATGCTCTGCACCTGTCTCAGTACGGTAGGACGGGGCATAAGGTGCACATTCAGAGCGAGGCCGCCAATACTAGAAGCTCGGTCGAGGTGATGAGGTCCAACGGCTGCGGCAATGGCGAGCGATGTGTCTTATCCGATGGCACGTGAGACATATGGCTGATCATCATGAGTGCGCCATTCAGCTGGGTTTCGTCGTGGCGCGAACGTGCGGTTAGGAGTGGTAGCCGCAACGACTGGAGCCGAGCTGGAAGTAGCAGGAGCATTTTGATGAGGTGGCAAAATGCCCATATTCGCGATCTCTTGGTGAACCACGGTCTGTATCATTGAAACAGCATCGAGGTTGTGTTTTGGTGCGCTGACGCTAGACATAGCGGGAGCCATAGCCTCGAGTTCCCGACGGACTATTCTGGTGACGTTTTATGGCGCTGGTGGTTGATGTAGTGTGAGCAGACCTTCGCAAGAGGACATAGCCGCCGTGTTGGGAAGGCGGTCAAATCGGTGAACTATGCGCCTACTTTTTACCTGTTCGAAGCGACGACATGCTTCGATCACCGACTCCACTGTCGAGCAGTCCTTGCACAGGAGAAAATTGAAGGCGTCATCGGAATTCCTTTCAGGATGTGTCCGACTTTGTCATCGTCGAGCATGTCCTTTTCGACCTTGCGGCACAAAGCCAACACGTCTTGGATGTACGCGATTTACGGCTCTGTGGATGTCTGGGCACGAGTCGCAAGCTCTTTTTTGCGGCCACTTGACGTCCGAATGGTTTCCCAAATAGATAGCATAATTTCTGCTTACAGACGTCCCAGCTAGTCAACTCTTCTTGATGTGTCTCGTACCAGAGTGTTGCCGTGCCATGCAAGTAGAAGATGATGTTCGCCAACATGAGCGTCGGATCCCAATGGTTGCTGCTTCTGACGCGTTCATATAGAACCAGCCAGTCATCGACGTCTATGCCACTTGTGCCGTTGAATGGGCCTGGGTCACGAGGTTGCACCACAACGATCGGCTGCGGGGCTGACGGATCTTGTTGACATTGAGTAGCCTGGTCAGTCATCGTGGTAGCTGCAATGCACCGTCCTCTGCGAAGATCAAGCTCGTTGGGCTGTATAGCGAGTGGTACCCCGCACCTTCCACCAATGATGTTACGGAGAATAAAGTATACACTGGCGAGCAACAGCGTACTGGCGAATATACTGGCGAGCTAATGCGTACAACGCTGCTGCAGTCCGAGCACGGTCACGTTCGGCTCTTCGTTGTCGTCATCCTCAGGCATCTACTTAGCCCGTGACAATATCATCATGTGTCCGTCCACTTGTCTGCTTGTCCATCCGTCCTTCTGCGCTTGCTAATATCTAAACATCTAAACAGTGCTTGCTCTCAGTGACATTCACTTCAGTCAGGATTTATTGACAATCGTAATGCTATCATCTAATTATCTTTAAGGTGACCACTGAAATACGCTCTAACAGAACTAACTATATAAATCTAAGTAAAAAATTGCTGCTGAAAGTGATTTCTGGAAGCACTTCTTGCTATAACAAGATCAATAAAAATTTGTTATTGTGAAATCCGGAATATTTGATCTCTGTCTATAGTGTGTTCAACAAGGAATAGTCTTCTAAATAAAACTTACTGATTAATGTATTTGTTTAAGGATAGCAAAGATGCAGCTTGTCATGTTCTTCTGCAACCTGCTTCCTGCCTGTTCCATGCGACTTTGTGGTCGATTCATTCTGTAAACTATAGCACAGTTTGTTGATTGTAGTACCTTTGTCTCCAAAGGGTTCTATTCTACATATTGCTTTGCAGCATTTTATTAAAGCGATGTTTCTCTACTTAAAACTAAGAAGCAACAAGAGGATTTCATAGAGCAAAGTTTGCTGTGTGCCATATTAAAGTAATGCATAATTATAAGAAGTGTCAGTGTGTGCACTCAAAGCTCAGTGATATGGGAGATGTATTGTCATTATGGTTGCCAGCTGTGGAGTTTTGGACTGGCCCGGACCCGCCAACTTTGAATTGGCTCTTTTTATTTTTTATTCCCCCTCTTTTTTTCCGGAGCAGTAAGCGCAGTGTCATTCTAATCACGGGTATTTTCATGCCGCCAATGAGACTAATATGTTAGCTCAGTGTACCATTTTTATTTTTACATAAGGTTTATTTGGCAGAAGAAAAGCAATGTTACCATAAATGGCACTGCATGCCAAAGACCTGACATGGCATCTATTGTTCAATGCTATTGTGATGTTCTGGCAGCTCAAATCCCCCCCCCCCCAATAAAGGGCCAGAACCCTAGATATCATCTTGGATTTGGTAATGTCAAAGTTTGAGTTTTATTCTGTGTATATTGAGAAGAGCAGCATTTAACCAGCATTTCACAGAGTCTGCATTGTGTTCTCTTGTGAGCTGCACTTTGCGTAAACTTCCATTCCTCAACTGTCTCCACTTCTCATTTATTTATTTATTTATTTATTTAATTATTCATTTTGTAGTGAATAAGAAAGACGTTGTTACCTCATCATCAGCTATCAGTCAGCTATCATCAGCACAAGAAGAAGGCACGAGATCGGCGATTAAGCACCGTCATCTGGGTTCGCCTGCGTTCCTTTTAGAGCTACCACCCGCTTGCTCAGTCATTCAATAAACCCCCTTTACATTTGGTGGAGGTGCTGGGTAACTGCATCACCTACACCCTGGAACTCCGATCCCGCACCCTGCCGTCGACCATGCAAGTTGACGCTGCCCAACAGACAGCACCTCTCGCGGCTCCTACTTGCCCCGGCCCGGTTCACCAGCGAGACACCCCGATCTTTTCGGGCGCCGAAGACCAGGACGTCGAGGACTGGCTGTCGTCCTACGAAAAAGTCAGTAGACCAAACAGGTGGGATGACGCTGCTAAGTTGAGCACCGTCAACTTTTACTTGGCTAATGTGGCAAAACTCTGGTATACAAACCACGAATCCGAGTTCGAGAACTGGGCCACTTTCAAGCAGGCAATATCCTCGGTTTTCGGTCGCCCTGCCGTGCGGAAGTTGCGCGCCGAACAACGCCTGCGCTCACGGGCACAAGAACATGGCGAAACGTTTACCGCCTATATCGAAGATATACTCGATCTCTGCAAGCGCGTCGATGCCGCAATGAGCGAAAGTGTCAAGATCCAGCACATTATGAAAGGTGTTGATGACGACGTCTTTCAAATGCTCCTGGCGAAGTCTCCTGGCACGGTGTCTGAAGTGGTAACTCTGTGCCAGAACTACGACGAATTGCGACGGCAACGAGCTCTCACCCGTCGTCCATTTCAGCCTAACCAACCACTCGCTGCACTGGACGTCGTACCTGACCACTCCCGCCTTCTAGCACAAATGAAAGACTTTGTGCGTGAGGAGGTCGCACGTCAGCTTTCCCTCCTGCCGTTTTGTCAGCGCCAAGAGCTCCCGCAGCAGCAGCAAGAGCAACCACCGACACCGTTAGCTCCCATGCTCCGACATGCACTTCAGGACCAGATAGCCGAGGCTATGCCAGTGCCCTTTCAGCAGCAAGTTGTCGCCGCGCCTCTTACTTATGCTGACGCAGTAAAGAGGCAGCAGCCACACCAGCCCTCGCCGTTCAATGGACTGCCGCATGTTACCGCTCCTACTCAGTCTTCCGTCGCATGGGCTCCTCCCCTCGCTACCACAGCCTCGACTCAGCCGTATGCCGCGTGGGCGGCGCCCCTAGCTGCAAATGCCTGGCGAACGCGCGATAACCGGCCGATCTGTTTTGCGTGCGGCGGACCTGGCCATATCTCCCGATACTGCCGTCGTCGCGTGCCCGCCTACACAGACGTCCTACCACGAAGCAATTACATGGACCGACCACCTTTTGGTTATGAAAGTTCGGATCGTCAGTCAAACACGTCTTCCCGTGACTATCCGGCAACTTCGTCTCGTCGCTCACCTTCACCCAATCGACGCTCCTTGTCACCCATGCGTCCACGACCAGCCCCTCAAAATGAGGGAAACTAGCCGTCGCAGCTCAAGGGGCAAGAACTGCGCTATCGAAATGTTCAAGTCCTCGCACCTTGCCGTCAAATATCGTCGAAGTTTTTGTAGACGGCGCCCATGCATACGCTCTTGTGGATACCGGTGCCGCTGTGTCTGTTATAGACGCCAAACTTTGCCGCAAGCTCCGAAAGGTGACCACGCCGCTTGATATGTTCTTACGTGCAGCAAATGGAGAACCTGTTCGACCTATAGCCGCCTGCACTGCCCGACTCAAAATTGCGGAGGACCACTACATTGTTGAGTTTATCGTCCTTTCCTCGTGCTCTCATGACATCATACTTGGCTGGGATTTCTTATCCCGTAATCGTGCCGTTATAGATTGTGCCCGTTCCGAACATGAACTGCTTCCGTTCTTCGACCAGCCCTACGACCACACTAATCAAGCCGCGCACAAGCTAGTTGTCAAAGAAGACACTGACATTCCACCGACAACAGCTGTCTTGCTCCCTGTGGTCTCCGACGGCATGCGTGATGAAGTAGCATTTTTCGAGCCATCACGCCTCTTTCTAAGTCGGAAACCACTTCTGCTCCCTTATTCAGCCCTCTCAATTTCTAATGGAGCCAGTGCTCTCTGCCTTACCAATCCCTTTCCGCATACCATCAAACTGTTTAAAGGCGAGTCTCTTGGATGCGTACAGCCCATTGATAACGGACAAATTTTTACCGTGCCGCAAGAATCATCCCAAAGTGACCTCGCCGCCGTCAGTGCTCTTAACCACTCTCATCTACAGGCTTCAAGAGTGTTCGATTCGGCGATCGCAGACGGACTGTCACCATCTGAACGATCTGAACTCCTCCAACTGCTGTACCAGTACCGCGAATCTTTCGATGTTGTTCAACCTTCACTTGGCCGCACTTCTACCACTCTACATTACATCGATACCGGCTCCCATGCGCCACTACGACAGCGACCATATCGTGTTTCTGCGGCAGAACGCCAAGTTATTACCGAACAGGTGAACGATATGTTGCAACGTGGCGTCATTCAACCTTCACAAAGTCCATGGGCCTCACCTGTAGTGCTCGTTAAAAAAAAGGATGGTTCCGTTCGCTTCTGCGTGGATTATCGGCGCCTAAATAAGATCACTCGAAGAGACGTGTATCCTTTACCCAGGATTGACGATGCCCTTGATACTTTACAAGGTGCCGAGTTTTTTTCATCATTAGATTTGCGCTCAGGATACTGGCAGGTCCCCCTTGCAGATGCCGATCGACCAAAAACAGCCTTCGTGACACCGGATGGTCTGTATGAGTTTAATGTCATACCCTTCGGCCTCTGCAATGCGCCTGCCACCTTCGAGCGCATGATGGACTCGGTTCTTCGGGCTTTGAAATGGCAAATCTGTCTCTGCTATCTCGACGATATAGTCGTCTTTGCGCCAGACTTTGGAACACATCTCGAGCGCCTCAAACACGTCCTCACGTGCCTGAAGAATGCTCAGCTCCAACTCAACCTCAAGAAGTGTCACTTCGCTGCTCGGCAACTTACGATTCTCGGGCACGTCGTATCAAAGGACGGTATACTTCCAGACCCGGCTAAGTTACGTGCTGTCGCCGACTTCCCCAAACCAACGACAATGAAGCAGTTACGGAGCTTCGTGGGGTTATGCTCTTACTTTCGCCGGTTCGTGCGCAACTTCGCCTCTATCATTGCGCCTTTGACCGAACTTATAGGCAGCACCACTGATATTTCGTCATGGTCTTCTGAGTGTGACCAAGCCTTCTGTACCCTTCGTCGTCTCCTCACTTCGCCACCAATACTGCGTCACTACGATCCTACGGCAGCAACTGAGGTCCACACCGACGCCAGTGGTGTCGGCCTCGGTGCGGTTCTCGCGCAACGCAAGCCTGGATTCGCCGAGTATGTCGTCGCCTACGCCAGCAGAACTCTTACCAAGGCTGAATCAAACTACAGCGTCACCGAGAAGGAATGCTTGGCGATCGTTTGGGCGCTTGTCAAGTTCCGCCCATACCTTTATGGCCGTGCTTTTGATGTAGTAACGGACCACCACGCATTATGATGCACTGTCACGATCTCCCGTATCCCCGGACATCGCATCTGTTTCCTTGGACGACACGTTGTCAGCGCTTGACGAGGACACCATCTCTTCTGCACAACGCAATGACCCATGGATCGCTTCGCTTCTTGACGCGTTATCCGAGGCACCGACACTTCCAACCACTCGAACCCTGCGCCGCCAGGCTCCGCACTTCAGTATTCGGGATGGCCTTTTGTACCGGCGCAACTATTCAGCAGATGGTAGGAAATGGCTACTAGTCATTCCCCGAACGCTGCGCTCTACCATCTGCGCGTCGTTTTATTCCGACCCGCAATGTGCTCACGCCTGTGTTTTCAAGACCTACGAGCGCCTACGAAAAAGGTATTACTGGCGCGGAATGTTTACCTTCGTCCGCCAGTTCATTCGCGGCTGCCACGAATGTCAGCGGCGGAAAAGCCCGCCACATCCTGCAACAGGTTCATTGCAGCCACTTCCATGCCCAGACCGCCTATTCGACCGTGTAGGAATTGACCTCTACGGACCACTACCATTAACAACGGCAGGCAACCGATGGGCTATCTTGGCAGTGGATCATCTAACACGGTACGCTGAAACTGCTGCTCTCCCCACAGCTGCAGCACAAGACGTCGCAAATTTCATACTCAATCGTTTTGTGCTTCGTCATGGTCCTCCTCGAGAGCTCCTCAGTGACCGAGGGCGTGTTTTCCTCTCCGATGTAATACAAGCACTTCTTCAACAGTGCCATATGGTTCACCGGAAGAGTATAGCCTACCACCCACAGACGAACGGCTTGACTGAGCGGTTTAATCGTACTCTGGGGGACATGCTCGCTACGCAAGTCGCTTCTGATCAAACAAACTGGGACCTCGTTCTCCCATTTGTGACATACGCGCATAACACCGCTACGCAAGTCACTACCGGGTTTTCCCCATTTTTTCTCCTGTATGGTCGCGAACCATCACACACCATCGACACTTTACTGCCATACTCGCCAGATCCCTCCGAATACAAGCCTGTCTCGGAAGCCGCTCGTTACGCAGAAGAGTGCCGCAAGCTAGCCAAGCGGCTTACTACATCCGACCAACAGCGCCAGAAGGAGATCCGTGATGACGACCATCGTTCTGCACCAACGTTCGTTCCTGGAGCACTTGTATGGCTTCATGTACCGCCCTGCGCCCCTGGTGTATCACCCAAGCTACTCTCCAATTATCATGGTCCCTACCGCGTGGTCGAGCGTACTTCACCCGTGAACTACGCCATTGAACCCCTCACGCCACCGAGCGACCGTCGTCGGCGTGGACGTGATATCGTTCACGTAAACCGTCTGAAGCCGTACTTTGACCCGCTTGTCCCCACGTGTTAGATCGCCAGGATGGCTGCAACTTTTTCGCCGGGGGTAATTGTAGTGAATAAGAAAGACGTTGTTACCTCATCATCAGCTATCAGTCAGCTATCATCAGCACAAGAAGAAGGCACGAGATCGGCGATTAAGCACCGTCATCTGGGTTCGCCTGCGTTCCTTTTAGAGCTACCACCCGCTTGCTCAGTCATTCAATAAACCCCCTTTACAATTTTCATTTGTTGAAATAGTGGGAGGCCTACATTATCTCAAATTCCACTTCAAATATTTTACCGTGCTGTAAATGTTATGTCTGCTTTTTGTCAATTCTCAAAGTTCTAAGCTACAGCTTCTGCACAAGATATATTTTTGGGAGCAAATTAATATTGTCTTGCAGATGCTGTAGGTTTCAGCACGATGACCTTATTTTTAGCGGGTGTATGAGAGGTAGCGAGCACAATTCAGAATTGTGGCAATGGACAATGATTGGTTTTAATTTAAAACCACTTGGGATGACCAGAATCAGCATAGCTTGAACGAATATAATCTGTGCTTTCTGTATTGCCGTAGTCACTGCCATAATGTACGTTTTTTTGCAACTGCTCATTTAAGCAAGAACTCTGTCCTTGGAAGATCTTCTTCACTTGCCAACATTCTTGTGATTGTGTGGCAATACCTTGTGCAGAAGCCCGAGAGTCCTGAAAGCTGTGGGTGGGATGATGCACTCCTGTTCTATGGTGAAGACACACCTGAAGACCCTGATCTGTGCCTCCTGCCCCACACTGTGGAGCGTGTCCTCCTTCCAAAGATGTCTGGTCTGTCAGCTTTCCCTTTGTGAAGCATCTGTTCTGTGACAAATGACCACAGTTGGAGTAAAAGGTACACAACCGAATTGGCTGTGTGCTCGTGATGAAAACAAGAAGCAGATGAGTAAATTTGTAACAGCTAAGTTTCCATTTTATATCAAGCTTGTGTTGAGCTTGCTCCAGAAGTCCTGTCCTTCAACCCTTGTGGTTGTCTTCAGGTCATTGCTGCATTGAACATATTTTACGTATCTCAATAAGCGGTCTTGATCACTGAGCTCTGAAACTTTTATAGAGCTTTGTGGGAAGCTCACTCTTTTGATTAAGGTCTCTAAAGAAAGTAAAGGAAAAACCTTTACTAGGACTGATACAAGACAGCTGGGTGAATATATATGAGTACTACAAAAGGCTAGACAAGTAGAAAAAATAACAGATTGATAGCACAGTGACAACATATAGTACGTGTCTCGTGGCTGTCGCTGTGTTGTCTCATGATGCACTTTAGTGAAACACAAAACACCTTTCATCTTGATGCACATTCTGTGAAACATAGAACAAGGCTACCAAATTTGTTTTAAAACATGTTGGCCAGAGTTACCTGAGAGACTGTGTTGAATTTTACGTTACTAAACACACCTAATTGTTGTACTTACTAAGTTTGGAAGTGATTGATGGAAGTTGTAAATTAGTAAGTTGTGCGGAGCACTAGTGGAAAAAGTCTGGAACCCCATGTCCAGCACCCAGACACTGCACCTGGTGCAGACAGCCAAGAAGCTGCTTGAGGATTACCCAACTGTCAATGCCCAGAGTCGGTACTTACAGGTTTGCCTCACTTTTATTTGCTGTTTCTGAGTGCGTGTCTTCCTGTGTGCCTGTTACATCATTTTACTGTGTTTTCTTATCAAGGTGCAAGCTATTGCCTCATCACAAGCTGACCTTGAAAAATGCAGTGCGCAATACAAAAACTCGCGTGATCTTTAATCAGGGCAACCTGGAATGGAGGTATTCCGTGTGGCAGTCAAGTATTTTAGAACATAGTCACGCCAGTGCTTGAAACTACGTTGAAAAAAGATCACGTACCGTCATCGTGTCTGGCAAGGAGTCCTGCTTACAGATGCACTAGTGCATGGCAGAGTCCTACGGTCACACCATGCACCATGTCATCTGAATTACAAAATAATTGCGTGGTCAGCTGTGAAAGACACTGTAGAATGATGCTGCAGAAGCAAGACGTGCAGTACCAAAACTAGCGTGACCATTCAGGTTTTAATTATGATAATGATGACGCCTTTACCCTTGAAGTTGTCTTGGGTGAATGCATGAAGCAAATCAAAAAGGACGGTTGGGCCAGTTGGCAATGATTCATGATCTGTGTTTACTGCATGGTAGAACACACGTAATGCGTTTGTCTCCGTGAGCTCGTCCTCCGTGTTCACTACTGTGCAGCAGGCATGTAGGCTTGAGGTAAACACCCACACTTCCCTCACCCCCCCTTCAAAAAATGTCAAGTCTGCCACATTCTTGGACAACTTTTTGTTTTCTTTCTTGCCATGGAAGGACATTACTTCAAACAATTAGGCCTTGGAGACCCTCCCCCCATGTGCCTGTGCGCAGTATATATCGGTAATGAATACATGAAGGCTCCTCTGAATATATTTTGCGCAGATGTAACAAATATTTAGTAAAAGCGGAGCCTTTCTGTCTGCAGTGGGCTGGTGTTTGCTCGAGGTGTCACAGTTCAGAATTTGTGCTGCGTATGTACTCTGTCCTGTCTAATACTTTAGCATAGAATCATTTTGTGTAGATAATAGCGCAGGTCACTTTAAATACTTCGAAAAGTAGAAAAATAATGAATTTATAACATATTCTCTCTTTCTAATGATTCTGAAGAACTTGTTTTTTTTTCCTTGCCGTACAACTTGCAGAACTTGATGGCCAAGGTGGCTGCACGCATTGGCTGAGCTCTAGATGAAGATGTCTACATTCCATTATACCCTACAGAATTAGTGACACTGCTGGTCTTTTTTGTTGTGGCCTCACACATTCTGCTGTCTTTACAGGGTGTTGGAGAACAGGTCGGGCGCGCGTGCAGTCTTTTTTCACCACCAGTTCCTGTCCTGCCTTAAGGTTTGTATTGACTGCGAGAAGACTAACAACTTTTCTACTTATCAAAACAAAGCTTGCATAAATGCACACTAATGACATCGGTTTGTTAACCTGCCAAGGTGGCTAGTTAGCTAGCTGACCACCACTCACATATTGTGCTCACGGCTCAAGAAACAAACTATAAAAAATGAGATTGCCGATCTCAAACTGTACTTACTCTCATAGTTAGCTGGCTAACTGTGGTCAAACTCTATGATTAGTTTGGTTTATGGAGTTTAATGTCTGTTACCAACCGAGCTTATGCGAGATGCCGTCAACTTGCATAGCTGGGATCGAACCTATGCCTTTCGAGTGAGTAGCCATGCACTATAACTGTGGGGTCATCACAACAGCATAAAGGATGAATGTTCATGATGTGTTGCAGCTTATGAAGAATGTGCTCAGCTGGCAAGGTCTGCTGGCTGAACAACCACTCAAGGAGCTCTTCCTGTGCAGCCTCCTGAACCGTTATCTCATTGTTGCCTTCCAGGCCAGCCTCTCTCAAAGGGTCAAAAAATGTTGAAAACGTTGAAACAGTTGAAAAATGCACTCGTGTGATTGACTTGCCTTTCCATGGCCATTCTAAGGCTCATTTGTAGTTTATTTTGTTTGTTATTCGTTTCATGGAACGTATCCTCATGGTATTTAGTGAAAATGGTTTGATATTTTTTGCACTTGAGGAGGTTTACTTTGAATAAAACGGCCTGGGAAGCAACTGCACTGGGTCAAGTCTGCCAGTGCAGGCATTACTCAGAGATGTTTTGGTTTGACCTCTGGCTGGGCGAGAGAAAGAAATAAAACGACTGACTTCATCAAAAATTGGCTTGCAAAAAAGAAGAGTTTGGCAGCAGTTGAAGTGTGTCCATTGACTTCAGTTGTGTCAACACCTTATGCAGGTGGTGTCGACGCTGCCGACGTCATGGCTGCGCGGAAGCCAGCTTCCATAGCTGGAGTTGTTAACACGCTTTCTACGACTCTACCTGCAACACCTGGAGGGTGTGTCTGGTTCTTCCAACCTGGACCAGATATGCATGCCAGGTATATATGTGGCAAGTGTTTTGAACAAACAATTGTTTGAAATGACTGTAGGACACCAGCTCTTTTGCATGTAAGATTTTACAAACAAGCATTCCTTGAATACTGTGGTGGCACCTAGGATGGCCAGGGCCACATGAGTAAACCTCTTCCTTTTTTTCCCCAGAGATGCTCTCGAAGAAGTTGGAAAGCTACTGGCTTCACTTACAGACAAGACGAAATGATGAGATATATGTTGGAAATAAGAAGACACACCTTCACAATGCATCACTCTTGCAGCAATGTGAAAGTGCTATATGTGTAATGTGTGTTGTCTCTTTTCGTCCTTCATTATAATTTTCTTAGTGTTATTTTATTATGTTGCCATTGATTACAGTTTCATAGTGAAACCGTCAACTACCTGAATTTGTTTACGAAGCTGACAACTGACGGAGCCCTTAAACTTTGCTCTGTGGAATATTGCTAGTGACACTGCTGTATTTATTGTTATACAAGTATTGTTATCAATCGCTGTTCTCATTCCGAGACATGTTTGCCTGCATTAGTGTGAAATAAAACAATATTTGACTTGTTTGGTAGCTTGTATTCTCCCTCTCTTTTTTGTTGTTTGGCTTCTGCTTACCCAATGTGCGGAAACAGCAAAGGCTGTTCGGTATGGTTATGATGCTACATAATTTTGACTCCTCCATCCACTCATTTTCACCGCCCCGCTGTGGTGGTCGAGTGGCCTAGGTACTCGGCTACTGAACCGCAGGTCGCGGGATCGAATGCCGGCTGCACTTCTGGTGGAGGCGGCAATGTAGTCCCATGTGCTCAGATTTGGGGGCACGTTAAAGAACCCCAGGTGGTCGAAATTTGCGGAACCCTTCGCTACGGCGTCTCTCATAATCGTTTGGTGGTTCTGGCACAGTATACCCCACATACCGATCGATCGATATGTGGGATTTGTCCTTGCCAGTAGTTCTGACGGATTTCTACAGTGTGCACGAAACAAAGTTTCGGTGGTTGGCCACCGAAACAAAGATCTATCCATCACATTAGTATTAGAAGTGCTACTTGACCACGTGTTGAACTGAGGCACAAGAAATGCAGCGTAATGGCAAGCAATGCATACATTTGTTTATGTAATGAAGTAAATCGTCTACTCCATCCACGGATTGAACGAGACGATTCTGAGAGAAAAAAGCGTTAAGCACAGCAGGCCTGGCCGCGAGACAATTCTGTCCGAGCAGAACGCGATGGTAAATACATGGAGGAGGGTAAAATATGTGATGATGACATTGAAGAAAATGCCCCTATGCTGGTTGGTTCATGATCATGAGATGCGAGGAGAAAGTACACGAGACCACGGTAGGGTTCAATACTCAACGAAGGAGGTCGGGACTGCCCAAAAAGGCGCGTCACGAAGTGCGACAAATTTTACGAGTACATTTTCCAACGAACAGTGCACGTAGTCACCTGACGTACCACATTAAGGTGCTGCAGCAGTAAAGAAACAATAAATTTGTCTGAACTGCTATCAGATTTCGCCAGTACGCCGCCCCACCCCGTCCATCGCTTTTGGGTGTGCGTTGTACGGTATCAGATAAAAATTACTGACGGGACGTTTCAGAACAAATTCGGGACATGCAGTTGCTCCGACAAGGACTGGGGACGCTGCATGACGATAGTTACAGCGCGAGAACAGGACGAAGACACAGATGGTCATAACAATAACTATAACTGTAATGTCATACCAACTAGCCCAAGCTGCCACACTTCTAAGCTGCATGAAAAATCTGAACAATTCCGCAAAATCCGGAACGGCTAACCCTAGACCACGGCGCTTGTCCAGTCTTTCTGAATTCTGTTGGCTGGAAAAAATTCCAACAGAAAAAGACAAGCTCAACTAATGTTTCCTTGCTGGAATTTAGTTTTAGTACCTCTGTTATGGAAAGAAAACTGGTTTCACTGATTTCAATATCATCTCTGACAGCTTGGCCTATCTGACATAGAAACATATTTTTAAAATATGAGTTCCAGTCCTCCTTTCTTATCTAAATATTATCATAAAAGAGCAAAATATATGTACACACGTCTGCAGGACAAACCTTAAGAAAATTCTTAGTGAACTTCGTAGTCAAAAATCTAAGAATTTCCATATGAACCCAACCTTTCCTAGCGGCATACCATTTTTATGGCTTTTCAATGCACAATAATAAAGCCGTGAAGTTCTATGCTGAAATTGGGCAAAAATGCTATTCTAGCACCTTTCTATCAAACCATACCTTGTGGTGGCTTATACAATTTTGCAAAAACGAACAACAAAATAGCAGGCTACTGAAACATTACAAAAATATAAAAAATCGTTGCACACCGCAATAAACCCAGCTGCCTTACTTTTTCTTCCTTGCTCACAAGTTAAACTAAACATAAGCGGACAGCAGCAAAGGAGTACCATGGAAAAATACTTGTGATTACTTCATTCAAGGAAAGCTTACCTTGATCATAACTGTCCTTAATTAAGCAAAATTTCATCTGAGTATCGCACATTCATATCCTGGTTGTTCCGCAGCAGCCCCCCCCAACTCCCAACTAATTTTCTTACAGACAGTTGCAGCACATTTTTCTCAAGGTACACATACTGTGAAAAACCTTTCTACAGAAATTCCGTAACACTAGGCTTGCGCGAATATTTTAGCACTTTAACTATTTGAACAAATGTTACATTACTAGAAATTGATTTGATTGAAATTTACATTAAAAAAATTTTCAAAGCAATAAAATTAAACTAATTAATGTACAGTATATTAGTCTGCATTTGCCTCCCTGTAAGACTGGTTTCACTACAATGGAGGGGTGCTATACCATGAATAAACTGAAATAGAAACCTCACTGCAAAGATTAACCTTATGGTTAAATGAACAGGCTACCCTCACACTGATTCAACATTCTTCAAGTTTGAAAGCTTTTTATAGAAGGTTATACAGGTTTTTATACAGGTTGTCACTTGCATTTTACCGAAAGTCAAATCCTGCTACTACTATTCAAGGTTGGTTCCAGTTCCCTTTGAGACAAAAATAATACGTTCGCACGTTTCTCTCTTTTTTTGTCTTTTTTCTTTTTTTGTTTTGGGGGTCTTAAAACTGTGAGGGTGGCCCTGTGCTACGGGAACTTCTATCATTGCGCTTAGATTCTCTGAAGAAGGCTGGTCCACCGGCCGAAACTGTTAGGATTAAACAAACATTTGATTGTTTCAGTTTCTCATTTTCTATACTGCACAATTCTCGATATATGTATATATATATATATATATATATATATATATAAATTTCGAGAATCGTGCAGTATAGAGAATGAAAAAATGAAACAATAAAATGTTTGTTTTAACATTTGAAATATATGTACACTTAAGGGCTAGTGTTTCGTGTTTCCATGTTTTGACACCATATATTGGGATCTAACAGGCAATAATACCAAGAAAAATTTAAGGGAATTCATTAGTTATTAGAACAAATTGTGTAATCTGTTCCTGACCACTGCAAGTTATCTTTTCACCCAGTTGTCCTTCTTCGCATTTACTATAAAATTCTGTCTAATACCTTCCCTTAAATTAACCTTAGCATTATTGTCTATTAGATCTCATTATTATAATGTTAAAACAGAAAAATGAGCCCTTTAGTATGCACTTCTTTCCCTTAATAATTACCGAGGTTCTCGTACTGGCAGACTTGCTGCCTTAGGTTGTATACGAGGGACTATTGTTCAGCTGCTAGCTCGTAATAAGTTCATGTGCTACATGACGCCAAACAGGCTCATAAAGAGTGTGCCACACTCCCCGCCATGGCTACTGGAGGCGCTGCCTTACACTCCCACGTTTAAATTCACGTATATACCCAATAAAGCGGCCGAGGGGATAGCTGCTGTTGTAGCCAGTGCTAGAACATCGAACGCGTTATTCGAAGGTCGCAGGTTCGGTTCTTGCCCACGGCAAGTTATCTTTTCACCAACTTTTCTTTCTTCACATTTACTATACAATTCGGTTTAATAACATTCCTTATACTTTCCTTGGCATTATCGTCTGTCAGATCTAATAATTATATATATATATATATATATATATATATGTATATAACAGACAATAATGCCAAGGAAAGTATAAGGGAAGTTATTGAACATATTTGTACAGTAAATGTGAAGAAAATCGTAATATATATATATATATATATATATATATATATTGCAGGTTAGTAGGCCCCTGACAAAAAGAAGTGCTATATACTAATTAAATCCAATTCGAAGTTATTCAACCAAATTGCTATTTGCTTCGAAACTAAAATTTGCCATTCACACAAGCCTACGTAACAGGAACTATCCATGCTACCTGCATGTAGCTGCGCCTCACAGCATGAATGAAGGCAATAGGCATTCAGAAACCTTGGAATCAAGGCATTCAATGAGATGACTGCATCTCTTGGAAGAAGCGGGAGTTTGTTTCTAACTTAGACTGCTCCTGGTGCAGCTGTGTAGTGGTCTCCGCCGACACCTCCAGGTCGGTGAGCGCCTGCGTCTTCTGCCGTCGATGGACGGCCAGAGTTTCACAAACTATGGCAAGCCTTGAATGGGGACCACATGCTTTCAATAAAGTAGCCAATGACTCTTAAAAATGACTGCAGTTTACTCTACGAGTTCACCTGCAATTAGATAGAAGCTGCATCACCCAGGTGAGAAAAAACGAAGACGTGAGAGCGGTTGCATGCGTTCCACACTTTCCACCATCACCCATCACCATCCATCACAAAACGATGGGTTCTAGCATAAAATACCTTAGTCGAGATGGCACCAAAATTTTTATGCTGAAAGCTATATTTTCAACGAGTGCTTGAAAGGCAGCACACATTTCGTGACTCGGTAGGTAAAAGTTTTTCGGTACGACGCGAATTCGTGACACTGGGCAGTAAAGGTTTAATTTTAGCTCGGAAGTTACTGAAGCTATGCGTACAGTAAAAATAAAAAAATGCATTATAAGGTGACATCAGAATGCTTGCGGTTCGCCTTGCCCACTTAGATTTATGGACGCAAACATGGCCGCAAGAAATTACACTTGCGAGGGAGTGTTTTACCGATGTGTTGTCCGCTCGAGCACAGTCTGTGAGCTGAGGTTTTGCCGGTCCTGGACCGACACAGCAGTGGGCTGCTCTGTGAAGTATGTTGGCACCACACACTGTTCCTCTGGTGTTGGGACGGCTGCAACCTGCCTACGAGAGCTTGTTGGCATTGTATCACACTGTTGGATGCAATTAGACATGAAGACACAGAGTCAAGCTACAGTTAACGTTCACATTAAAAAGTACTAATCCCCCTAGGGCAGCAGAAAATTCAAATTCGTTATAATCAGTGTTTCACTAACAGTGAAATAGTTATATAAAAGTAACACAGTTCAAACATGGGGACAGAAATAACTTCGAATAGAGCACTGTTCCGAATAACAAAAATCTGCTAAAAGCACTGTGATTTGAAGTTTACCCATCAGAAATGAAACACGTGAATCTGTCTTTCTCGCGCTGGATTATAATCATTCAGGAAACAGTGTATCTGTTCCTTTTATGTTATTTTGGCACACATGGGCATTTTGTACTGAAAAAAAGCAAGGAGTAGTATGGTAGTTTAATACTGCTTTTGTAGAATGGCTACATCACTTTGACACTAGCCCTTCAGTGAGATTTCATTACTTAGTCCAAAATGATAATAAAGACTAATCATTCAAGCACTGCCATATATAAATGAACTTGAGAAAGTAGAGATTCCAATGTAATTAGTTCATTGAAGTTGTTCTCATTTGCGTTTTACAGAGTGCACAGATGTGGGGCACCTTTCCTGTTTATTCGATGCTGTTGGTTCATACCTCAGCATGCAGGAACATTTTTATACTTTTTTAAATTTTCCTTTCAAAACCTTGCCCTTAGGGGCAGTATAACCGAGCATCATGGATACACTAACAAATTTGCTCGCGCAAAAAGTTAAACAGTCTGGAATCAAACGGTCCAAAAGTCATACGATGAAATTCATGATTTAAAGGAGCAATGGTACAAAATTTCAAATGCGAGATATTGAGCGAGATATATTTGTGTGGAGACATACACAACATCTACGAGATACCAAGGGCAAATATAGTCTAGACCATATTAAAAATTAATATCAAAGTGCACACCGTGCAACCCAGCGAGATGCAGGGTTTTTCCAAACGCTGAAATCAACACAGGGGTAATGTAAACAAACCTAAGTCATGAGTTCGTGTTGGCTGGTTGCACCTTGTGCTTGCACTACCTGTGACTTTCTCTTCTGCCCTTGCGGCTTCGTGTGCGCTGGCTGTCAGTGTGGCGCCTGCTCTCGCGTGCAGTGCCCACAACACAGTTTTGTGCAGTCACATGGCCAGCTGTGTTTACCTTGCCCCCGGGAGTGCTCCTATCTAGCTCGATGCTCTTTTGAAAGCTAAGTTCAGATGGACACCTAAAACGTCACTAAATATGTAATGGTCGCGCACTCGCGCAAACGAGGTTTCAGGCCGCTATAAGTGGGTCATAACCTACCTATTCCAACAAAAAAAACAAAAAACAGGGTGCAATATTTTTATATAAATGCTTTTTTGAGATGATATTTAGGTGGAAGAATGAGGGAGTTTTCTTTACGGGAACATGGTCATAGCCGAGCTTTTTGAATCCAAATTTGGGCAGCAAAAACTGCAGCTGGTGAATAGAAGAAGCACTCTCAACTTACTGGTACAGTGCTGACACTCTTCTTCATATGCTCCTGCTCCCAACGCTCCAACTCAGCAACATACTCACGAGCCACCTCATCACCACTTCGCTCTGCTGAAATGGCATTTGTCAGCACTGGTTTCGTCAGCCTCTCAATACCTGTACTCTGGCACAAGTAAGGCAACTGATACAACTAGGATAACGATGAAAAGCATTTTTTCAAGTCACCAAAAAGGTGTCATTTGACCTCACCCTGGGGGTGAAAGCCAGAATGTAGTTCCAAAAATTTTGGATCACGTCAACTGCATCATCTAAAGTTAACTGCAGCAAAAGAGGTTATGTTCATTTATGTTTTAACTTGATAGTCTTCTTGGACTGTCGAAAAATAATGTAGTAAAGGTCCACAAGCTGTTAGTTTCTCAAGATGTGATAATTAACAAAAACATCTCATTGTACATGCCCACTGTGAAGCAACGTGTGAATAATTACACTTTCACTGTCTACTCTTGACTTAAAAAATCGAGCATCTGCCAAGTATTTGGCGTTAAAAAAGAATAGTGTACCTGTCTACCATTAATAACATACTTAACAGCAACGCCACTTGGTACATTAAAAGCTGCCTTAGCGGCACTGCCACTAGCGAAATTGAAGTGGGTCTGAGTGCACTTAAAAAGATGCATTGTGACCTAGTCACGAGGACGGCCAATGCGTGAATGAAAGTTTTCAGAAAGGGTGGCCACCATGAACTGATAATTATATCTTTTTTTCTTTCAGTTTCATTTAGAGCCACTCGATGATTTGCTGAGCAAAGTCACGGCTGTCGTTGTTTGCGAAGGTGCTCATAATTTGCTGCCGAAATTAATTCCATGAAGACAGCGTTGCCTCGTGGTTCTCATACCACGTACGAGCGCTGTCCGCTAAAGCAAAGTAGGCGCGTGAAATCTTTAGCTCGGTGGTCCAGCGGTTTACCTTAGTGATCGCTCATAATGGGCTAAGCAGTCCTCGACGTCTTCATACGCCTCACCATGGAATGTCTCCGGAATCTGAGGCTGCTCAAAAGTCAGCTGGGAAGCACCTGCAGTTGCCATTTCTCCAGGCGGAGTGCTTTGCTGGGAAAGTTCCAGGGGAATCACCTCAGGACTAAGGCCTCGCTGTCGGCGACTGTAGCGGTGGACGGGGGTATCCACTGAAGGAACGGGTCGCGGGGTCGGACTTGAAGTGCCGGACCACGGAGCAGTCCCGAGCATCAGTCATAGAAGCCCCGCACCTCCACCAGTGTCGCAACTTGCAAAGAACAGGACACAAGGCTTCCTTTTGACGTTAACAGCAAGGCTCTATTCACATACAAAAACAAAGCGCCAGAGCAGACGCGCAACGTTGTTTTACTCGAAAAACGCCAGAGACTGCCGCTCGTGATGTTGGCTTCTTTGTCCTTTTGTGTTTATAGCTAATAACCGTGACAATATTATGGTTTGAGTGTATTGCAACTAACACAAGATCAGGTGAAGAAGGCAGAAAGGAGTTTTGCATCCCCGTTGAGGAGACAACGACTACGTCAGCCATATTCACATATCAACAGCTCCTTAGCACACCTATTCACAATTATCTTCTGCATGTTTCAGTGACATTTTTATTTATTAAGCACTTTTATTCTTCGAAATTGTTGAAGTTATTGAGTACCGCAGGATTATATGACAGAGACTCTGTCGATGATCCAGAAGAGAATTGAAGCGATTTGTTGAGTGGTGGATTCAGGGCATTCTGAAAACAAAAAGAATTTTGTAAACGATTGGCCAAAGTTAAAACCCAGGTCATTATTAATTATATATATCATCTTATGTCAGCTTTTTAGCACAAAACAACACAAGTAATTAAACAGTATAAGGAATTTTCCTTTTACTTAATAACAGCCATATTTTACAAAAAATCAGATCATGGGCAGCCATTACAAGCATGCATAAAAAGGTATACAATTCACGCTTAATCAAGTTCTGTCAATTGGACACCAATTCCTTTGCAAGGTGCATTCCAATAAGGATGGATGGCATGGGGTAGCTAGAGAAGAGAAGGGGTTTATTTAAAGCGATACCTCGTAAACTCAAGCACGCATATCTAAAAACTTGGCTAGGTTGAAATTTTCTGTGGCACTGAACATTATTCTATACATCCCTTGTATATTTTTTCCTTCACCTAGAAGTATTTTTGCGTCGAATTGCAGATAACTCCTAAATATTTTAGTGGTTGGAGAACCAAAACTCCGCCGCCAACCATTTGTACAAGATTTGCGCTGATGCTGTGACACATGAGGTCCGTGAGTACAGGGCTCGTGATTTTTCCCGAGGTGTGATTTCCGTTCATGCTGCGCATACCGAGCGTTATGAACTTTTCCGCTGTGAGGAGCAGGCAACGTTAGCACGGAGGACAGGCAAAAATGAACTCATAGCATGCAAGTTGCTCACGCCTAGAAGAAAAGGTTGCACTATTCAGAAAGTGCAGTAAAGAGGCCCGAACAAAATCGAGCGTCGCGCAGGAATTCAGAATCCTTTGCCTATGCTTTCGACGGTGCTGAGAAACAAGCAGAAGTGCTGGATATAGATTTAGCAGAGCTTTTTCAACCAGCGGAAGCGGGTTCGTTGGTCGACGTTCCCAGACGAAGCGATGTTGATGGTATGGCTTTGAAATAAGGTCGAGTGTAGCAGCGGGAAAGATCGACTGACGCGATGTGTCAGCAGC
>WOVY01011530.1:600000-750073 GCA_013436015.1 Rhipicephalus annulatus | reverse complement strand
CGGCCTTCAGATCAGCAGACAAGCCCCCTAGCTTTATCGAGACGAACAAACGTTATAAGCATAGTATTTTCAAGAAAACTGGAGCGCAACTAAACGCTTTTGATTTGCGAATACTCCTCATCATTGGTACAGGGACCTCTTGCTTATCATTTCTGTGGTGTGGGATTTTTTGGATTTCTCTTGCGAACAAGTTACGGACGGCGTCGCTCAATTTATGAGATTGCACTTTACGATGGTGTGTAGTAAACAAGTGTGCTTCACAATTTCAGAAATAATGAATCAGATTTGCAATCATATGAAAATGTAAATAAATGGTTGAAATATGAACGCAACGCATTATGTCATATCACCCCTAAGGGCTAACGTGTTTCATTTTGTTCAATTCTATAGCAATGCATGTGATATGAGTTAGAAAATTCGCAGCTGTGCTGATTATTCTGGTGTTTTACAAGACGACATCAACCTTCTATACAATAGCCATAATAGTGCTGCTGAACTGGTTTCAGAAAAAAAATCGCACTTAAGCACTTGCAATTTCCCGTTTATTTCAAAATACGTTCTTCGAATTGACCCCCTGAAGTCAAAGTGAAAGTGCTTTCATTCCTTGCTTAAGATCATCGTTTGAAGCGCTGCTGCTATAACAATAGTAGATAAAGCTCGTCAATCACGTTGAGTGAGCCCCTTATGTATGTTGTAGGGGCTATGATCATTCAACTTCGTTCCATAGGACAGCGGCACTGTAATATTGAGCTGCAGTCAGGCTGGTCTGCTGGATGCCTAGCCAAGTTGTCAAACAAGGCTAACGTAATGTTCCACATCGTTTTAATTTGAATATCTCTGACCAGAGCATTTAACAATTCAAAAGATAAACACTTGCAGAAACTGGGACGCTAAGTTAGACCTGGTTGAAGAATCTGCGAAGCCTGGTGGAGCGGGGGCGGATGAGGGTGAAGGCACACGGCTGCCTGGAATCAGGAGGCTGCCCCCCCTTGGGCTCACAGTGCGTTTGATCAAATAAAAGTTTGTTCTCTCTCTCTTGCAGGAACTTCTCTTTATCCTGTGTAATGTGTGGAACAGATTCATTATGTGACCTCCAACAATTTAACAAGGAACTCAGGGCACAGGAACTGATTTACAACTAGAATTGTGTTTCTGATACGTCGTGGTAAATATGGTTTCCTCTCGTTAAACTGCTTTGAATCTGTGCGCCATGCTCTCCTCAAGCTGCCGAGCCTCTTTTTTTTGCTGTTGTGCGCATGCGCTGTATATTTCCGGTGGCATATGAGCGATAGAAGTTCAGTTAGTAAGTGCCTGTGCCTTGTCTTTCTTCGGTCCGTCCTCGTCAAGCGCCTGCTTTTTTCGCCTTGTTGTGATAAACCAGGCATCTCGAGATGTGTTACTCCACCGATTTAGCGAGGACCTCATAGATCGCTCTGTTGACAAAGAGGTTACTATGTTAAGCTAGGTGAGCCACGGGATATTTTTATGTGGTCTTCAATCTTATATTGCTGTACGATGTTATAAAACAGAACTTTACGACTTGGCGCAAGATTACGAAGGAGAAAAAATGAGACACTGTCGCTTTTTTTCATAACCTTCTGCCACGCCTTTCAAGTGGCCATACAAAAACAAGCCCATCATAGCATCTAATAACTAGCATTCACCGCTATCCTTCGAACGCAGTGCTTCATCGTCATTGCTGTCCTTGCCTTCGTGGCCAGCGGAGCCGTTGCGCAGAATGAAAAGGTTGAAGGACGAACTCTAGTGGGACCTGGACTCGGAGGCTACGGCTACGGCGCCGGTCTTAGGCCCGGACTCGTCGGCGCGGGGCTTGGAGGTGCAGGTTACGGAGCGGCTGGCCTCGGCGGTTACCGCAGACCCGGTTTCATCGGTGCACCAGTACGTGGTGCAGGTCTCATTGGCACCGGTGGTCTTGGATACGGCGGGCTTGGCTACGGTAGCGGCCTCGGCTATGGAGGTGGCTACCAGTCCGGCTACGGATCTCTGGCTGGAGGCCACCTGGGAGGATATCGAGGGGGTGCTGCCGGCTTCAACCAGGGATCAGCGGGTTTCGCAGGTGGTGCTGCCAACAGACACGTCAACGCTTACAACAACAACCGAGGTTACAGTCACACCTCGGGCTTTTCGTCATCTGGCAGCAATGCTTTCGGCTCCGGACACAGGCAGAGTTCAGCCGGTTTTGGGGGTGGCGCTGCTGGCCACCAGGGAGGATATGGACACTCCGGGTACGGTCAGCATGCCGGCGCTGGCCTCGGCGGTGGATACCTTGGCTAACATCGTGAAGTGAATAAACGACGTCCTTTTTTTCGCTTTCAATTAATGCTCTCGTTGCTCTTGGTTTTTCCTATTCGACAAGAAAGACATCAGATATATCCAAATTCGGCAAGAATAAAATGACAGAAAAGAAAATAGGTAGTTGCTCAGTTTTGTTGTATTCTTTATTATATTTGAATAATGCCCTCTGTACCCATGACATTATCGAAGGATGCGGTCACCTTACGAATAGGTTATTAGAAGTGGCCTGCGAGGTTCTCGCCATTTTTGTGGTTGTTTCTTTTTCAGCGATTAATTGTCTAATAAAGAATACGCCAAATTACCAAAAACCATGTCCTGTTCAGAGAGAGAGAGGAAGAGTGAATAAGGATGAAGAAGGCAGGGAGGTTGACCATGGCTGAGCCCGGTAGGTCACCTTGCACTAGAGGAGGGGGTAAAGGAAATAAACTTAGAGTGAGAAGAAGAGAAAAAGTCAATGCTGCGGTAGGCGTAACGGCAGCTCAGTTTCTTAATACCACAGAAGATGAGTGACACATGTGCCGTAATTTAATGAAAGCAGCGCATTAATTGCCTCACGCAACTTGTATGCTCGGTTCCATCCACTCTAAATCTTGTCGATGCTTGTCTTTGGTCAATGATTGGTAGTGCTGCTATTGTTCTGAAGCAACAGACTTCTGAAGGGTTGCGAGAACTGAAGTGACGGGTCCAGCAGTTGCAACATGCTTGAAGCCGTCGGTGTCTTGCTCAGAAGAACGCACATGGCTTGCTTGCTTGATTACGCCTATAGGGCACTGGCTAGGGTGCTGAACATGCCGATAAGTTCTCCGTCTTTGTCCGTGAGATTATGAGGTACCACTCACTGTATGAGGTGCCTCTCACTATAATGAAGTGTCGCTCTTCGTCGAAGCCTCATGTCGCTCATCAGATGGATACGTCTGTGAGAGTTCGTGGCCAGCGTCATCTGCGTTGCTGGCAGAGGCTTTGTTTCCTTATACGCGGCTGCGTTCGGACTGGGTAGTAGGAACGAAGTGTCAGCTCCACCATTAGCGGAAGCGTCTTTATTCTTACGTGATCTCCCCCTATCTTTCTAACCTGCTTTCAGGCAAGTTCAATATGTTTGTATAAATGTAGGTTGTCGTAAATGTTATCAATTTGACTTGTCCTCCTCAGAGGCCCGCTAAAGAGTGAAATTGTACAATTATATTATTGTAGATCTTGACACTCGCCCTTTCTGTATGTCTCGATCAATCAAAAATGAATATTACAAACACATAATAAACTCTCGTAGTCCGCACTATTGTGAAAATTATCTGCGTCCAAGAGATGCGATGGTTAAAGCTTTTGTTAATGCGTGGAACAGAATACTTGTTCGTTTTCTTTCGTCTGGCTTTTCTCATAATTGCTGCACTTGAAATAAATTCAACAAAAATTGTACGTTATGCTTTTTTTTTAAAATTAGGTTCTCATATTTTTGGTTGTCGCAACCAACGAAAACAAGCCCTCCTTACACAGAGTAACGATTGCGACATCTACCAGTCAAAATTTCATCTGCAGGGACATCATGTGTTCACCCACACCAACGCACGTGTAGGTATTACACTACATGGACCCCCCCATGTTCCTTGACCTGTTCACCAAAATATAACATTATCGTTATTACTCTGCTTTGTGTTTATTAAACTGCTTTTGAATAATGCCGCCAAAGGTAGCTGTTGAAGATGTGATTTCAGCGTAGAATCAACATTGCGATATTGCTGCTGAAAGAAGTCACGCGAAAGTCGTAATAACCGTGGCGGACTAACAGGATATAGCTATATTTTCTCAGCCCTCAAATGGGACGGATATGAAGGAGAAAGTTTAGTTTTGCGGAGAGGCGGACAGCCGAGGAACGCGAGCACTCGCTGAGGGAAGAGATGGTAAGTTTCTAGGAACACTGCGAGGATGCGGATCGTTGAGACGCGCTTAGATTGAGGATAACATCTTGGTATTCGAGGGCTAAGTTCCTACAGTTTTGGAAGCAATAGGTCCTACAAAGACCATCGTCTCGTAGAAGCAAATTCACTGTCACTTACTTTTACAATTTTGTTTTACTATTTTAACTTTCCCTGAGCGCTTCCCTTCAGCTTTTAGTAGGGTAATAAAAAGGTGGGTATTGAGCAATGAGGATTCACTCACGGCCCACAGATCCATCCTCCCAACCAAGCAGCCCTGCTTCTCTACATCGACGTGAAGCTCGGAAAAGGACAACAACTTAGGCTGCAATGAAGGTAAGACAGCTTATTAAGGATGGTTGTGTGTTTAGGGCGATTCGAAGGTGGTTCGCGCTAGTGTGGTTAGTTTCCCAAATAACGGAATTGGAGTTTTTCAGAGAATAATCATTTGAAGAGCACAATTGTGTTTCTCAACTTTACTACCTTACCACAAATTCGGGGATTCTTATTGTTTAGGGATTTTGTTAAATTAACTAAGGGTTGTTCTGCAATACGTTTACTGCATTTAAATGGCATAGAACTTGAAAACTTGAATATAAAGAATATAAGTAAAATATTGTGGATGAATACTACTTGGAATTGCACTAAACTAGAGGTCCGTTCACCTATCTACCTTTGTGCTTACTTTTGACGCTTTGATTTGAATTTAGAGTTACAGTACTGAAATATCGTAATTGAATAATTTCGATTAGACATACGGCTACGTTTTAGTGGAGTCAATGCAGAGTGCAGCTACAATTATGAATTCCACTTAGAACTTTTTAAGGAAAACAGCAGCATGAGATGAAAACAACATGAAGCAAAGAACAAACAGAGCCCACTAAGCGAAACAGCCGCACAAATTGTTCAATGAGACGATGAAACAAAAAATCAAAACTACTCGCTGGAGCACAAATATAAGGCAATGACATAAAATACAAAGAAAAGAACTTCATATTACCAACAAGCAAGTAGAGTCCAAGTTTTTAGCCCACCAGTTATCATTACTGTGTCACCATTCACTGCAGCAACCATTTTCATCATTAGTATGTCAGTTATCATTATCGATAGTGTGTTTTTAAAGTAACCTTTAGGGACGTCTTTTTATTTTTAAGTAAAGTTAAAATAAAGGTAAGACTTGTCATGTATCTTTATGCTCTGTGTCTGGAAAAAAAATGGCAAGGAGGATTCTGTGTTTAGAACAAATGATAAACAATTGATAGCGTAGGGTGCCCTACTACAGCTCTCCGAGATTCCAAGAAAATGATCTCTATTTAAAAGCACTTCATATCAACAGTAGAAGTGTTAACGCTAAAGTGATCTTTTACACGGACCAATTTGCGACTTACCAGGCTAAATAAATTATATCAATGTTTATCACTCAGAGAAGTTTCAAGGTGCAGATTCACCAAAATCACCAAAAACGCTAACATTTAGCCCAACAAATATAGTGTAATAAATTTAAAATAATTTATACATTAACAATGGTCGAATGATGTTCTGCACAAAGTACTGCGAATTTTAAGATATCGGGTCACCGAATTGGCTGTGGTTTGTCACTCAAAAACCTTCAAACACATGCAAACTGTTTCATATCATAACGCGTGAACACGGCATACGCAAGACAAATGTCCTAGAAGACACTGAGCACGTGTGAGAAATAAATATCTTCTGGAATATGTGTGATATGCAACAGGGAGTCCTATGTTTATTTCTCCATGAGTTGAAAGGATCCCTAATCTGTCATGTAGAAGAAGTGGTAGTTAGCCCAAACCTACAAGCATATATTTGCAGACTGCACTTACCTGCATACCATATGACACAACGTGCATTAACAGAGCCCGTTTGTGTTATTATAACGCAGTTCCTCGTTACCACTGTGTGCGCTCTTGTGGCCTGCGCGGCCTACGCTGAGGAAGCCGTCAAGAATGAAAAAGTCGAAGGACGTGGAGGCCTTCTGGGCGGTGGTCTTGGAGTCGGCGGCTATGGTGCCGGTGTGGGACCCGGTCTCGTTGGTGCTGGTCTCCCCGGTGCAGGAATCGGAGTGGCCGGTCTTGGAGGTGCTGGCCTTGGTGGCGTAGGTATCGGAGCAACTGGTCTCGCTGGCTATGGAGGAACCGGCTACGCCGGCCCAACAGTGGCTGACACCAGTCTCATCGGAACCAGTGGTCTCGGATATGGGAGTGGCATTGGACTCCGTCATCTTGGGCACGGTGGTCTCGGTTACGGTGGTGTTGGCAAATGTTTCCAGTCTGGCTACGGCTCTTCGGCTGCCGGCCAGCAGGGCGGCTACCAGGGTGGTGCTGTCGGACACAACCAGGGAACCGTAGGCTTGGTGGCGGTGCTGCCCACAGGAACGTGAATGCCTACAACAACAACCAGGGATACAACCACATCTCAGGAATCTCGGCCGTCGATGGTAACAACTTCGGTTCCGGTCAGAAGCAGGGCTCTGCTAAATTTGGAAGCGGAGCTGCTGGAAACCGGGGAGGATATGGACAGCCAACGTTCGGCCAGAACGCCGGTTCTGGGTTCGGCGGGGGATACCTCGGTTAAAATTTACTGTGAACAAAAAGCGTCCTTCTATGTCAATACTAACTTCTTGTACCATTTCTGTGTTGTTCAAAAACAAACACACAAAGAAAAAATCACCCTCAGGGTCCCTCATGCATTCGCGAAATTCGCTTCGAAGGTGACAGCTGTCTTTTTTTCGTTGTCGATTCAATTGATCCTTCGACCCTCAAAAATTTTATGCGCCCCACTGTTTCCGGTATCACGACCTTTGCAAGTTTTCTGGACATCACGTGCCTCTAAGATTGGCCCACCTGTGCGAAGAAACACAAACACATGTGGTGACTTCATGTGACGTCACGCGATGCCACATCATCATGATGTCGGAATTGTTGGCCATCTTTGACGTCGTGATGCCGTCACGTTGTACTTTTGTTCTTTTAATAGACATTGTGCATGACTCCACGGAACCTATCGAGGTCGAAATCATTGAGCAGATTTTCTCAATAGCAGCCCCTGCCACCACAAAACAGCGTCTTGTGTGACAGCATCTCTTCGTAGTGCTCGTGCTGTGCTAACACGTTTTACAGCGCGCGCCCACTGACGTTGGTGTATGAAGCCATTTCGTTAGCTGATCCTTGCATTTCCGACGCACTCCTTACGCATCATACTAGACATATTCAAAAAGAGCTACTTCATTTCTTGGTATGAATGTGCACTGGAGAATGACCTCACACATGTTGATCTGCAGCCACCCCTTTAGCTAAGGACAAAAACTCCTAAGGCAGGACCATTCGTGGTTTTGTGGGCCCTGTGGCTGTGACAAATGCACATAAAAAGATGGACAATGCCATACCAATTGCTTGTACTTCATGAATAAAAAGTTAATGTATCAGAGATGCTGTTGGATCATTTCTCTTGTATTTTGAATGTTACAACACGAACAAGCGAGAACTTTTTTTTCAGTGTCATGAAGCCACCGTGATTGTTTTATATAGAGCAATACGTATTGGAGATGTCCAGAGTTGTCTGGTAGAATTTATTACGATGTTCATAAATAGAACCATAGTATTTCTGAAAACAAGGTAGGTTATTAGGAAAAATTGAATAGAACGTAGACTTGTAAACTTTACGTTCAATATAACACGTATCTTAGGGTCAAATTACGTTGGCATGTCGCTGCGATAGTTGTTTTTCGTGGAGCCACTTCATCCCATATGTGTTCTACATAGCAAAAGTATTTTCAGCACCAATAGGCAGGAAGATGAAGGCACAGACGTTATGACACATGGTCACTGCTAGGGTGTTGTGATGTCCTATCTACTAGTTACGCAGAGTGTTTCGTCACGACGCTGCAGCAAGTATTCGCAACTCGACAAAAGTCTATGTATACTGGCAACAACTGTAGAAAAAAACGAAGATGGCAATGCCTAACAGGGTAAGCGTGGTACTTTCACCTAGCGTATGTTGTGCTGTATTTTCTTCACTATGGCGGCGGATCGCGCTGCTTCGTCGAAGACGAAAGAGTGCTGGTCACATACCACTTCTTTCGCATTGGCACAAAATGATTTGACTGGCAGAACAGCGGAAATCGTTGCGTTGTGCGCGCAAACATGAAGTATCTATGGCAAACAGCAACCAATTTACTTGGAAACTCTCCAGTTGAGGAAACTCCCCAGTGAGCCCGAGGTTGAAGAATGCAACTGCTCATGTGTGCCACGCCTCTACGAAAAGTGCAAACACTTGTGGGCTGCGTTGCTGCACTGCTACAGACAAGGCCTTAACAGTTTTCGAAGGAACTCCGCGCTGCGACTCGTGTTGCTGATTGCATAGATGTATCCCATTGAGTTCCGTTGTGCAGTCCTAACCTTAATACAAACGCCATTCACTTGATTACAAAACCGAGCTGTAACTGGGCCAGTGTATCCTAAACTAATGTAAATCGTAGTTTTAGGCCTCCTTATTGCAATTCCAACCTCACGCGGATAACTTTTCTTTAGGGGTAAAGCTCCTGAGGGTGCAAGCTTGTTCGCCGCTGTCCGTCATAGTTGCCCCTAGTACTCGGAGTGATCAATAGATGGCACTCCGGTTCTCGCTCCCACAATCAGCTCGTTCACGTGGCAGCAACTCGGGAGTGGCGGGCGTCATGATTCTTTGTCATGATTCGCCAGCTGGGCAACCCACACGCATTCCTCACGCTTTCTGCCGCGGAAGTACACATTGACAGGCTCCTCAAAACTCTGGAATAACTGCAAGTGGGATTCGCGGTTTACCAATGTACCTCCGGAGCTTCGCCCATTGATCACCATTGACTCCATGGACAGCTGTGATTTTTTTTTATTCCGCTGGGGAATTGCGCGGCATTGACCACATACCTTTTGCACGTGACGCTGATATTATAATCACTACACAATGGCGAGCTTTTTAGCATGCATTCGCTGAGGTGTAATTTTGGATGAACTTATATGCAGTGCGAGTGGAATGAATGTTAGGTGTAAGTCCGCATTTGTTTTCTTGTACTGTACATGCCCTCGTCGGTTTGCGCAGTTTACATGTGTTGCGTTTAACATAATTATGGTGCCCCCCTTTTCACGGACGTTGAAATGATTGATTTTCCAAGTAATCGCTTTTGAGCAATGTTGTTACGATGCACCATGTTGAAGAAACAGTATACAATGCCAGTTACGTAAGCCGGGAACGCCAATAGATGCCCCAGAGGTGATGATTGCAGCCTGTACTGTTCTCACTGAAATCAATGTCACTAAAACGGTTCATTCACCGCCAGACGGGTAGTTTCACTTGCTCACATTTGAGATAAGGTACATAAGTATCGCTTGACAAGAACAACTTGACCATATAGGCCTGCGGAATGCTCATGCAGTCCAAACATCGGCGACGTTTCAGAGAACGTGAGATAGGTGTAACTATGCAAGACTATTGACATGGCAACCGTGATGATTCAACTTGGAAGACAGTTTAGGGTTGGCTTCAAACGCAGAACGGGATATCGTATTAAGACCACGTGCGCATCAACATCGACTATATGCCGCAAGAACAGGAATGTTCGCGGGCGTGACATTGGCTGTTTGAAACTGTCCTTGAATGTCTACAGGATATACAGTTGTCAAGTGCCCACTAAGCCATATTTCTTCCTTGAGCTAATTAGCGGAGTAGTCTCTACTCGCCCGTAAGAGGCCACGTGCACTTGCGCTGCTGCGAACTATTTAACAGGTTGACAGATTTATATCACTTACTTGTTTTCCAGGTCAAATGTTTTCGACACCTGTTGTGACTGTGGAATTCTGCAACGAAATATAACTTGTCAAACGGGGTTTATTGGCGCAAGTAGTACTTGCACAGCAGGTCTATTGATGCGGAAAGCGGCGGCAGCAACGGACCCAGGAATCGCAGCACTCGGGGCAAACGCTTGCGCTTGGCTCCTCTCGCTAAAGGCGTGACCCACTGCGGCACATAATCTTCTTCCTCTCTACACTTGCGTTAATGAGGCTCCTTCCAATGAAATTCGTGTAGTGCTTTAGTCCAAAGACGTTTAAAGTGGTGACATGGCTGAATGACGCATAGGGCCTGAGCTCGATTGTTACTTTTCAAGTGCAAAACCGCAATTTTTCAATTATTTTTGAGCATATTTCTCTATTTTTTCTAGGAGTAAGATGATAATTCTTCGCTCAACAACCAATGATGCCTGCAGTGGCGTATACAACAGGTAGCGAACCGAGCTCAGCCCCCATACTGTCCACACAAATGTTTTTTCGCCATAGCATATAGAAATAAAATGAACATTTCAAAAAGTTACCCCCCCCCCTCCTCATAAATCAAAATTTTTTGCCTACGCCCTTGGACGCCGTTCCAACACCAAGACTTACACCGGAGTTAATGCGAAACGACCTCCCTTAAGCTGTTGCGTTAAAGAAAGCTATCACCAGTCACAAAGAAAAGAACACTGATGCTCTGGCGAAACGTATTAAGACTTTGCCCGTTATGCTTTGCTTCTTGTATAAAGATAGCAATGATTGATGATCATGAAACGAACAACAAATTTTCCGTAGAGAACATGCAGCAGCATATGAAACAGTGCTCACTGAACAGTATTTTTAAGTTATGTCATCGCGCCCTCTCTACATGCACAATCGCATCATCAGCAGCAGCACAACCCATCCCACGATGAAGTTGGCTCGCTAAAATATTTGTGTTATGGGTATCTCTCAAGGTTCTTGAACTCCAGCTAGAGAACGTAATTTTAGCCCTTAACTGGTAAACCTCTATCCATTTTCACAGTAATATTCACAAAGAGAAGCGCTTCGGGACGACTTAGTTGTTCACTTGTGTTTTTGTACACGGACATACAATGAATAATTTTTAACTGACCCGAAAATATTCACCCACGCTGACTTTCGTGATTGCTTCTGATGCATTGATATTAACGAAGGAGTTCAGGATTGTTAGAATTATGTTAACAAATGTAAAATATAACAAAATGGCTTTTGAACTTTGACAAACCAAACTGTTTCGAAACAGTAATAGCCTGAAGCCATTAGCATACCCACAGATGATCACCGTTGTGGAACATGATGGCTTTTGAACCCCAGACATGTTTTTCGTTATATTTCATTACATCGTTACAAAGCTTCGCTAAGTGGACCCGGCCCCAGAAAGCTTGAAACTTTCAGAACTTGGTGAAACACTGTCAGCCTATGCGGCATATTGGTTACGGTGATTGGATGCTGGCCAGACAGACGTGGGCTGGATGCAGGCCGCTGCGCTGACATTTCAATGTAGGTGAAATTCCAGACGTCCATGTACTTTGGGATATCACCCTGTGAAGACACTGAGAGGCTGAAATTTCCGCAGCAATCAACTATATGACATCTCTCTGATGATATCGTTATGAAGGCACGTGAAACTCTAATCAATATTATCATCTGTTATCCTTGCTGTCTTAACGTTAATGTATCGAAAAATTTATGTTGTGAACAATCAAAAGACGAGGCCAACACAAATATACATTTTTCAAGCAAAAGACATCCAACTCAGTCATTTGAGTACTTTTGTACTAAAGAGAAAATAAACCAAAATACGTTTGGAGGTCAAACCCTCCCTGGAAAGCTCGGGAATACTATGACATGCATTTCGAGTACAGTGAAAGGGTCACATTATCCTACGGCAGCGGACATCCTTTCTTTTCTTATTTTACACATACACCGCCAGTAAAAAGAAAAGGAAATTGCTAGGACGCGAGGGGGAAGGGTGGTGTGCAGAGAGCTTATTTGCATGATGGTAGACATGAAGGCTGCTGCATTGGTAGTGGAAAAGAGCAAGATTCGACGAACGGCAAAAGACATCGGAAAGACGCTTTTAGACTTGGAGATAACGTTTCCAGTACTTCAGACAGGATTTTTTCGAGGAGGGAAGCATGACGTTTGCAATGATAAACGTGTCGTGGGAACAAGTATCCGTCATTTTCTGTTTTGTTTGTGTTCTTCCTAACCACTTTTGAACGAGTCGTTGGCATATGGTATAAAAACTGCGACACTGCACAGTAGACGTTCAGTCACCTCCAGCGGTGGATCTCCAGGTTCTGACTCAACGAGAACATTGTGTGAAAGACGAAACCCTCGAAAATGAAGGTAAAATTTTTTCCCGCTTCTGACCTAAGAACGTAGCTGATGTGCAGATGTATTTGTAGCTCCGTGTTTAGTTGAGAAACGCGACAGGTTCCACTCATACAAGGAGTTGGTTTCATGCAAATCAGTAGGCATATGTTGGCCCATATGTCATAGTTTGTTGCTTTGAATTAGGCGTTGTGGGTTTGACTAAGTTATATCTGTATTTTGAGCAGCTGAATGCATTTCGTGGTCAGGCTAGTAGCGACAAGGTCTTTTTCTGCCATGCTGGCATCTCGCTAAGAAATGCTTCACATTTAGTATTTTTATGTAGTATAATCAAGCATGCTCAAACGTCAGAAATTATTATGAAGATTATGCAGAAAAAAAAGAAATGTCTCGCCTAGAGTAGCAAGTTTTTGTCCACAAAAACTAAAAAAGAAGTTTCGAAGTGTTGCTTTACCTCTCAGAAACAAGTAATATGAAGGAACCTATAAAAAAGTACTAATCAGAGCAATAAAAATTTTCCACTAACAATAAACAATACGTATACATTAGAATTATTTTAAAGCGTTCAAAATGGTTGAAGACAACAGTATTAGGGTTTTGTTACTTTACTATTAAAAGCTTTGTGGCTGTTTGTGCAGTTTCAGACGAATTGCTGCAATAATAACCATACTTGATCAAAATGAAAGTCACATTGAAATTCGCCGAATATGCGTATAAATGAAAAATTTGTAACAGGTTTCTCAAAAGCACATTGACAACTTGTGGTGATAAAAAAGACAACTACGATTGACCACTTAATCTGACATAATATGTGCCTGGAAGGTACACATACAATATTTCAGAAAGTATTTCACAGTACGAAGACTCTACAATGTGTTGTTCCATTAAAAATAGAATAAAAAAATAATGCTTCTGAGGTACTTCATAAGGCACAGTATTTTATCGTGTGTCCCTATCGATTGCTAAAATATCTGTGTGAGTTCCGATAACGCAGACGTGTGATGTGATAATGTTGTGGAGTTCTAAATATTACCTCAGAAACAAAGATACTTGGAAGCACTGAGCAGATTTCATCTCTCGGTCGAAGGAATGATCTAACTATGAAAGGCAATTGTGATCCAACAGTTATAACAGTCGTGAATACATATACTTGAGCCACGTAAATTTGTTTGTTTTAAATCACAGCTCTTTATCGCTACCGCTCTCTACGCCATCGTGGCATGCGGTGTTTCCGCCAAGGAAGCTGACAAAGAAGAAAAGGTTGAAGGGCGTGGAGGCCTTCTGGGTGGTGGTCTCGGAGTCGGTAGCTATGGTGGTGGTGTGGGACCCGGTCTCGTCGGCGCTGGTCTCGGAGGTGCAGGCATCGGAGCAGCTGGTTTCGGAGGAGCTGGTCTTGGCTACGGGGGTGCTCTTGGAGGAGCTGGTCTTGGCTACGGCGGTGGTCTCAGCAACGGCCAGGGATTCCAGTCCGGCTATGGCTCTTTGGCTGGTGGCCAGCAAGGTGGATACCAAGGGGGCGCTAGCGGACACAACCAGGGATCCGTGGGCTTTGGCAGTGGTGCTGCCCACAGGAACGTGAATGCCTACAAACACAACCAGGGGTACAGCCACAGTTCGGGATTCTCAGCCAGCGACAGCAAGAACTTCGGTACCAGACATAACCAGGATTCTATCGGGTTTGGAAAAGGAGCTGCAGGTCACCAAGGAGGGTACGGACAGTCGACGTTCGGACAAAAAGCTGGTTCTGGCTTTGGTGGAGGATACCTTGGGTAGAACTGACACTCAATAAAGTTTCTTTTTAGCGATATACAACACTGGTGATCTTTCCCTTCTTGTACCGATTGCAGATATCGGTTTAGTATCTGCAATCGAAAATGCGCCAAACACACAAACAAAAGTGACAGTTAAAGGGTTCGCTTGCCTACAAACTTTGGCTAGTGTAAGATAGCAAACTAAGACTTTTGTGCTTGTTAAGCAGCCTGGTTTTCACTAAACCTTGTCTCGTTCTCACTCTATGGTTAGGGTATATGAAGGCACCAGAAGTTACCATGGTCAGTTTACCTCGTGAATAATACCAATGCTGCTACATCTCACTTCGTGTCACAGATGCCGTACATGAATGCAAAGCAGAACTAGTAATGCAATGTGGCAAAACTCTTGGCGTTGTTCTATGACTGAGTCAGTCAAATATCTTGACGTATTCCAAATCTGTCCGAACGTCTCATTGAGCACCAAATATTTTATATATAAATATAAGACAAAATAAAAATCGTAGAAGTACGTATACGTCCATGATTCTAATCTTTTTCTGTATTTCGCATTGCTTTTAACGTCTATCATTCGACAGTAATTTGTGTGTACTGGTAAAAGTAAACATACATTTTACCAAGCTGAGCACGATTTCGTTTGCCATATAAATCTGTAGCCACTTGTACAGACTACATTGCACGTAAAAGTGAGAAACAGATGTTTCGGAACTAACGAACAATATGCGAATTATTTTGGCTAAAACGCAGCTTTTTCGCGTGATGACGCCGTATAGCATGACAAACATTAAAAATCATTGTTTCAATTTACAATTTTTTATAATTACTACTATGACCACTGAATATAGTTAAATATAGCATGTGTGATAATGTTACAATAGGAACCTAATAAAGGCAACTGTCATTCATGTCTGTATTTATTTAATAAATTGGACCTTTGGGCACGGTTGGTTTTACGATGAGAATTGGGAACAGCGCGATATTCTGTGTGTCACCTTGCAGAACATTCAGCTGCTCGTTTTTCATAAGACTTCATTCAGACCCGCTATTTTGTAGCTCGAAGTGCTTCCGTATACCTTTGAGACGGTTTTTGATTAACACAACCTTTTTGTAGTATTTTTGTAGTTTTGGTACGTCAGCGTGTGTTTAATTAAAGTATTAGAGGTATTTAGTTGAGTCTCCAACTCAGCTCGCTGGATGCGTAACTAAATATGTCTCCTTTTGAAGTGCATGCAAATAAAAGGTAGCAGGTTTTTTTTTGTCAGAACACTTAAACTACAATACATAATTCAGAAAACGAAATCCCGCTTGACATAACATTTTATACGTGATGCAAGTGAATAAGTTCGATGGAGGTCTGTATACTAGAAGTAGAGAATATAAATTACAATTTACCGCTTACGATGACTGACATACGTTTGAGAATTACTCAGCAAAGTTCGAAAGGATTTAAGGCAATAGTGACACAAGCTACTTTAGTGCTTTCAGACTACAAATGCATTTTCCTTGTTCAGCCTCAGACCACTCGATGCATCATCTCATCACATTTTATGTAAATATACCTGACGAAATTGCATACATCCTACTGTTTATAAATATTTATCGGTGAGGATACCAATAAGCACCAAACTAAAGATAAAAGGAAAAGGAAAGAAACCGCCAAATAGTTCGCGCTCTGTCAGCTTAGGTGTGATACACGCACGTAGAAGCGAAAATGTGCAGTCTCATCAAATTTAAAATTTCATTTGTAGTTAAGATACGCAATAGGCCATTTTCAAATACAAAAACATCTACGAGAGCTCTAGCAATGAGATTAGCCTGTAATATATATCTCCAAGAATGGACACGACGTATGGCCAGGGTAGACGTAATCAATCGCTTGACTATAGTATCCCTGGTTCAATGAATTTATTATTTGGCAATACGAGCTCATTTCAAACCTCTCCGTTTGTTTTATATCAACAGTTCTTTGTCGCCGCTGCTCTCTGCGTCATAGTGGCTTGTGGAGCTTTCACCAAGGAATCTGCCAAAAAGGAGAATGTATAAGGGCGAGGACGTCTTCTTGGAGGTTCTCTCAGAGTAGGAAGCTACGGTGATGGTGTGGGACCTGGTCTCGTCGACGCCAATCTTGGAGGTGTAGGCATCGGAGCCACTGGTCTTGGAGGGGATGGTCTCGGAGGTACTGGCATTGGAGCATCTGCTCTCGGCAGCTACGCAGGAGGTGGTTTGGCCGGTCTTGGTGGTCTGGGATACGGAAGCGGTGTTGAACATGGTCGTCCTGCCTATGTGGTCACGGCTATGGGGGTGATCTCGGCCACGGCCATGGATTCCAGTACAGCTATGGCCCTTCGGCTGGTGGCCAGCAAGGTGGATACAAGGGGAGCGCTGCCCGACGCAGGGATCCGTGGTCTTTGGCAGTAGTGCCACCAACAGGAAAGTGAACGCTTACAACAACAACCATGGATACAGCCACACCTCGGTATTCTCTGCCAGCGACAGCAAGAACTCCGGTTCCAGTCATAACCAGGGTTCCGCTGGATTCGATTAAAGAGCTGCTGGAAACCAGGCAGGATAGGGATAATTGTCTTTCAGGCAAAACGTCGACTTCGGCTTCGGTGGTGGTAACCTCGGGTAAAATTGAATTTTAATAAAACGTTGCTTCTCCGTGGTATACCGTTATTGTGTTCTTATTGAGTGTGATAATTTACAGAAGACTAATAATGCTGTTGGGCATTAGGGAGCTATGTAAACTGTGCCTAATTATATGTATACGAGGGCTTCTAGCCTTTCGCCTCCATTTGAAAGCAGGCACCACGGTGGCAATTCGGATACCGTAACATTCGGGTAATATACACTAATCGGGTCGACATCTGCAATCTAAAAAGTTCATCGCTCAAAAACATTGAGGAAGATTGGCAATTTGCTTGCATTACGATCTCGGATAAGGTATACAGAGGCTGCGAAAATGAACGTGTTGAGTTGGCCTCCTGGACAGGGTCAAAGCCTTCGTGAGAATTTACCTCGTGAAGGCGTTGACACATTTCACGGAGATTCACGTCGTGAAAAGTGGCATTAAGGAAGCTCGGCGCCCCGGTAGATTTCATACTTCGGCTTCACAAGAACGCCATGAATCCCTGTATAATAGCCGACACTCTTCTGTCCCCTATAATGCTCGTTACCTAGTGTGGCAGTGGATCAAGGTATGGTTACGTGGATTGTGCCAGAAAATGCTCAGTACTATGCTGAATTTATTGCTGTGATAGAGCGTGTGAATTAGCTTAATTATAGAATTGGACACATCAGTTACAGAGGAACACGGTTCTAGAATACTGAAATCACGCACATAGCACACTTGAAGCCCTTTACTCACCAGGAGGACTTTGTTGGCAGGAAGAGCAATACTACAGCAGGTCTAATCTAACGCCGAGAAGTAACAGCGGCAACAAGAATGGAGAAAAAAAATTGCCTGCAGCTTCCCTCGGGGGAACACTGAGGAGGATGCGGAGCATATAATTGGTTAACGGGGTGTTAAAGTGCGACTTACTTGGGTCGATGGCTAAATTGGTTAACGTGGTTGTGAAATGGGGTGTTAAATTGCGACTTACTTGGGTCGATGGCTAAATTGGTTAACGTGGTTGTAGGAGGGGGTGTTAAATGAGTGAACACGTACACACGTATGCGAAAGGGCGGCGCTGGTCGAAGGGACGTCGATCATTGTGTCTGTGGATTCGTTGGAATTCATTTCACCGCGACCTTGGACGTCGACGCGCCGTACAAACCAACCGACGAGCGGCAACTGAGCGAGCGAGCGCCGACCTTCAGTATATATACAGCGCGACGGCGCATGCACTGTCAGCTGTCGAATGTTCGAGAAGGGGGAGAAGCGCAACGGCGCATGCGCACGCGTCAGCTGCCGATGTTCTCAAAGCGCGACGGCGCATGCGCGCGCGTCAGCTGCCGATGTTCTCGAAGCGTGACGGCGCATGCGCGCTGCATTATACAGCTAGCGAATGTTCGTGAAGAGGAGAAGCGCACGCGGTGTGTAGAGGAGGAAGGGTGCACAGATGGTGGAGGAGTGAAGCGCGCGCGGTGTGTAGAGGAGGAAGGGATGCACAGATGGTGGAAGAAGGAGGAGGAAGCTTGCGGACGGCGCCGCACTACAAGCCTCGAGTATTAGATGCTCCGCATCTAAAAAGAAGCGAGGAGAGACTCTCAGCACCAGCTAACTTTCTTCGAACAGCTGCTAGAAATAAACATTTCTTAAAAACCCCGTAAAATATAAACAATATACACTGCTTTCGCGCTCGCTCGATTGAATAAACACCAACACGTCTTCTGAATTATGACTATTATTCCTAAGTAAGAATCTATACTAAGAAACTCAACAATACGTTATGCCGCTAAGAAATAAGGGAAATGGTGTTTGAGGACATTACGAAAGCTAGAAGGATTGATAAATTTTATAACAACATGATTTCGAGTATGAGTGCCTGTGAACGGCAGTTTGTTTACATTGCTGCGCGACGTTGCATTAAAATTATCTAAAGACTTCCTGTCTTGAACAAAATAACGTGTGAACAAGTGTCAAGAAATTGTATTATCGCTCTGACAGAAATGACTAACTTCAGCATTACTTTATGGCCCTAACGCCCCGCCGAGGTGTTTTGGTGGCTAAGGTACTCAGCTGCTGACCCGAAGGTCGTGAATTCGAATCCCAGCAGCATTTCCGATGGAGGCGGAAATGTTGTATGCCAATGTGCTCAGATTTAGGTGCACGATAAAGAATCCCAGGTGGCCTAAATTTCCGGATTCCTCCACTACGGCGTTACTCATAATCATATGGTTGTTTTCGGACATTATACCCCACATACCAATCAATCTATGGCCATCACAGTAATTCTGACTGTTGAAACTAGGTCGTTTTCAATGATGCTGAGTTGCCATTTTCATTTCTAATATGGCACACCAGTCTTCGCATTCAAGTGAAATTTCGATGGGCGCACTTACGAACTCGTCGATTTGCGTCAGTGTTCATGAAGTTTCAGGCAGAGTGATGTAGATAAAATTGTGCAAAAGAAATAGACTGACCACAGAGGTGAATGTGGAAATGTCAAAACAAAAAGCACTACAATGCAATCAACGCTGCATTATCAGATTCTCAGAAATATGTATTTTGTTAACGCGATAAGGTTAAAGACTTTCTTTTGCGAAACTTCCGGCGTCGGTGTCAGTGTTGGCGTTGGCGTTGGAACCATTCGTTGTGAATGGAATATTATCATCTTGCGCATGACCGCAAAGTTCAGAAAGATGCAAAGAAAATCGTTAATAAAAATTTCCAGGTCTGGGTGAGGACCGAACCGAGGCCTCCTGCGAGCCAAGCAAGTGTTCTACTACACAGCCACGCGTATGCTTGGAAATGCAATGAAAATAATGCTCATGCTATACAATCGCACACGTCCTGTATACATGCTTCACAATACAACTTGTAACGTCACAGTAATACTGCACGGGCGTACATAGCCTTCGGGCATCAGAACATATGATTATCATTACGTCTCGTGATTTAAAATCAGCTACCTATTACAGAAGTCACACACATTACTGCACGTATTTATTTAGGACCACGTAGTGGGTGCATTGCGAGTTCGAAAAAATTTTCGCGCACGGTTTGCTCGTGGTTTGAAGCATGCTACCAATTACACAGAATGCAGCCGTATCCGAAAGCGTTGCTGACACAAGCCATGCACTTGCAAGTTTATTGATTACATTGTAGTAATCCACAATTTCAACTTCTGGAGTAACATCGTACAATAAAACTATGCACTAAGCAGTGGAAGCACTAGAGACAGCTTATCGCTATCACGTTCAACTCGTAAAGGTGAAGCCAAATGGTACCGCCATTTTTTTATTTTTCTTCAGAAAAACAACTGGAGAAGGTCACGCCAATTAAAATTCATGGCATATCCACGAAGTGAATAGTGATGAATGGGCGAAGCAGTGGTGTCATTCTTTGTTTCCGCAAATGAATCTTCATATTCACCACGCATGCAAATGAGTGACGAAGCAGTGCACTGTACAGTTGTATATGATGCTTAGTGGTCTCAACTGGTATGTTGTGTTGAGGTGTGAATTTCGTTTGCCTTCTTGAATACTGCTTTCCCGTAGCAAAACCAGCATAATGTTGGCAAAGTTGAGGTCTGGGCACGTTCCCCTGGCGGATGTCGGTTGTTTTTAGTCATATAAAATGCATTGTACCGCATATCCGGAGGTCATATACTGCGCATGTCACTCGTTATCCATAGTCATCGTTATCTTCATCGTCATCATCGTCATCGTCTTGGCGTATAGTAGGTAGCTTGCATGTCCTCGGCTCTTGCGAATGCTAACGCCACCAACGAACAAGCCTCTATTTTAAGAAGCTATGCCCCTAAATGAAATGCGAGAGAGAGAGAGATTTCAAAGCAATATATCAAACGCCTTATCAACGAACCTTATATATCTACAAAATGTTGCACATATGCATAACGAGCTGTTCAGTAAACATTCGTCTATTGCCATTAGCAGCACTAAAAATTTTTCAATGCAGCTGACCAGCTAAAACGTTTTGCTACTGTTACTTCTTGAGTTTGGTGGACTACACCGAGATAACACTAATTTAAACATTTCATTCATGAGAGCCAACACACCTTTACAGTAATATTTCTAAATAGAAGCGTTTTCATGGTTCTATCAAGCAGATACGTCAACTAAATTTTTCTGTAGACTTGTTTTGCTTATGCGAATAAAAGCATATTCTGACGAATGGACAATGCCGCGGCTATTGTTGGTAGCATTCGCTAAGAAGCATAGAAATTCTAAAAGTAATGTCGAAGAGACGGGTGCTACTGCAGCAAATTAGACGCTATTACTGCCGTCATTCACTGCATCCCATTGAAAGGATCGTTGTCAGATACATCCATTATTGAAATCACGACGAGCTGCTCATTTGAATTTCCAATTCTGTTTTAAAGCTAGATGCTAAATATGCCCAAAAGAAAACAGTTGAAGATGTGAGGGTTTTGCGAAGCACTGCCACAGAAAACTGTACGTTTCAAGTAGGAGACACTCGAATATGCTATCTACGTTCTTTTTATCTTTCCCAGAAAATCAACCATGACACAATCGGACGTTAACCACTCCCTCTTAAGTTCAGAAATTATGTGTCTCCTCTTTCGAGTACACTGAAAACTTTACATCAGATTTTGGCAATCGACATCCTTTCTGTTTTTATTTCACAAGTACACTACGTGTTGACGAATGAACTAGCTCGGACGAGAGAGAGGAGAATGGTGTATACAGAGCCGGTTGATTGGACGCGGAAAACGCGAACTCTGCAGCGTTGGGCTGAAGAGACGCAATATTCTGCGAACACCCCATACATCGTCGAGGCACTTTCCGATTGAGAGATATCGTCTGCAGTCCTTCAGCTTGGATTTCTCCGAGGAGGGAAGCACCACGTAGGCGAAGGTGACCGTCTCGTAGAAAGAATTATCAGTCGTTTCTACTTTTGGTTTTGTTTTTATTTAACCCTTTTGGCAACTATAAGGAATAGGATGTAAATACAGTGACACTGACCGGTAAAGATCCAGTCTGTGCAGCGGTCAATCCCCCTGCTTTCGTTCAGAAAGAGATCTGGTAAACACAAAAAACCGCTAGACATAAAGTTAAGAATATTCTTTTTTGTGCAATGGTAATGTAAGTATACTGCTTCGGAAAGTATAGCTGTGTCACTTGTTAAATCTTGGCATAAAAGCGACACTTATCGATATATAACATCGGAGAGTATTAAAGAAGCTACAATACGACTTTCCCTATTAAAACACAGTCAAGACAGTTTTCAGAGGGTTGTTTCAGGTGTAGCAAGCGAATAACCCTAAAGGTCATACACGTTACTCGTGTATAATTTAAAATTTGTGGAGCAAGAAAAGACCAACTCACCATGATTGCCACGCATTTCAGTTTAATAAGCGTTAATTGATGTAATACAGACATTTTGCTTATGACTTGATGAATTTATTATTGGAAATTTTAATAATATTTTAGGCATTCTAACGGCACTATTGGATAATTTGATCCTTTAGTTTATGAAAACGCGATTGCCAATGAACTTTGTCGAAAGTACATAGATTCAAACTATTTTGAGTTTCCTTATATAGGGACACATTGACGAGTGCAGTGCCTAAAAAAAAAGACAACTATCATTGAGCTTGTGTTGCGTATACCCATAATATATGTCAATAGTACCTAAAAGAAACTGATCTAAGCACTCTCGCTGGACTTTCACAAAAAAATTGGCTTTCTGATGTCCCTCATCAAACACCATATAAGCTTCTGTGAACCTTTCGGATATAGAAACTTGTGTCCGAGTCACGACCGGGTGAACATTAAATAAAGTAGTGATTCATCATCATCAGCCTTACTACGCCCACTGCAAGACAAAGGCATCTATCTCCCTCTTGTTCCACCTGTGAAGTCGGTCCTGTGCTTGCTGATACCACTTTATACCCGCAAACTTCCTATCATCTGGCCACCTAAATTTCTGGCTCCCCCTCACCCACTTGCCTTCTCTGGGAATTCAGTCGGCAACCCTCAATGACCAGCGGTTATCCTGCCTACGCGCTACGTGCCTAGCCCATGTCAATTTCTTGTTCTTGATTTCGACTATGATATCCTTAAGCCCCGTTTGTTCCCTGACTTACACCAGTGAATGATCTTCGAGGAGCTTGCTGGTAGGAGCACGGCGCGTTTCTTGGCGAGGCCATTTCTGTAAGAAGGCTTGTTAACCAGCCGGCGCATAATGTGTACGTCGGAGGCAGCGTTGTTGGGCACGTTCCGCGGCCGGCACTGCACAGTCTTGGCCATGTCAATGGGCACGTTAACCACCTGCCCCTTCATGCCATAATGGTCGTTGCCGTGAGCCAAATGCCCAACGCTCATAAATGGCAGATTTGGAACAATCAGACGTACTGCAGCGGGGTTGAGAGCAGGTAGGTGAGGGAATTTGGGAGGTTATCGGTACCCGTGTGTAACACTCATCGTAGGGATATTGTCACGCGCTGCTTGCCTACGAAGCGACGGGAACGAAGTGGATGTAGTGGCGAGGAGAACAACACGTGGGCCATCGGAAACCTATGCCTTGGGTAGCGACGCGCTGCCAAGTGAGCAACATAGGAATCACCGGAGTGGACGCCATCGACGGCGACCGGACAAGTGCACACTGGCAACACTGGTGTACACGCCAGCCGCCACTGGACAAGGCGCGAGCATAGGAAGCTTGCCGAGAAAGCTCCTAAACATTACTAGGGTTCGCACTGACACGCCAAGGCTGGGTAACAGCAAAGCTGGTTGGCAAGAAAATAGTCCTGACTCAGCTAGCCTTTCATCCACTTACCTGTTTCCCACCCCCCACCCCCCCTTTGCTCATTTACCATCATGTACATTACTCTTTTGCTTCCTTCGAAAAGTTTTTTAGTCTGTATCTTTCTATCTCTTTCTCTCAATGTATGTAGGGAAACCTCGTTAAGAATAACTACACTGAAAATTTACAATAGTGTGTGCATGCATCGGAAATTCAGCAAATCCCATTGTTCAGCACACTGGCTGAATAAAGAATACAAGCGAGCGGCAAACATCCATTAGGGTACGTATGTTGTAGCTTCTCTAATAATTGATACCAAGTGGTTGAGAGGTGATTGAATGCGTGCCAGTTCATAGTGACGTCCATTTTTCTAGCTACGTCACACGTCAACCACACCAGCTCTGCTGCAAAATCTTTGTGATGCAATGACTGACGTAATTTATGTGGTAATTTGTTTATCCTCCGCAGTTCTTCATCGCCGTCGCTCTCTGCGCCCTGGTGGTTAGCGAAGCTCCCGCCAAAGAAGCTGCCCAGAAAGAGAAAGTTGAAGCACGTGGAGGCCTTGTGGGTGGTGGTTTAAAATTCGGAGTTCATGGCGCTGGTGTGAGACCCGGCATTGTTTGTACTGGTCTCAGAGGTGCAGGCATTGGAGCAGCTGGTCTTGGAGGTGCTGACTTAGTCGGTTCATGCATTGGAACAGCTAGACTCCTAGGTATTGGTCTCAGCGCTGCCGGTATATGGGAGCAGCTGGTCTGGGAAGTGCTGGTCTCGGAGGTGCAGACATCGGATACGCTGGTCTTGGAAGTGCTCCTCTTAGAGGTGAAAGGATTGGAGCACCAGGGCAGGGCGGCTACGGAGGAGCTGGATTTGCCGACCGTTGCTGGCTGGCCCCTGTCTCGTTGAAAGCGGTGGTCGCAGCTATAGAAGTGAAATCGGTCTTAGTCATCTTGGATACGGTAGTCTTAGCTATGATGGTAGTCTCGGCTACGGCAGAGGAGTACAGTCCGGCTATGACTTTTCGGCTGGTGGCCTCCGACGTAGCTACTAGGGTGGCGCTGCCGCTCACAGACATAAACTCGAGGGCTTCCGCTTTGGCGGTGGTACGTTCGCGAAAAACGTGAACGCCTACAGCAAGAACCCGTGAAACAGCCACAACGCAGGGTTCTAGGCCCGCGACTGCAAAAACTTTTGTTCCCGACATAACCATGGTTCTGCTGCGTTCGGAAAAGAAGCTTCTGATCAACAAGGAGGAACGGGCATTCGACGTTCAGACACAACGTTGGTTCTGGCTCCGGTGAAGCATACTTAGAATTAAAGTTAGAACCAATAATTTTTTTTTCTACTCACTATTCCTGTGCTTTGTTTCTGGTCTTTTAGTTGGCAGAAACAGAGCAAGTATAGAATCCTACCACAGAAGAAGGTAGAAAGGAGTAAAAGTTGACAAACGAGTGTGCGGTAGTTTATGTAGAAAATTAAACGTTATTATTACTAATATAATTTTTAGCACTGCAAACGATAATTATCTTCGTATAGGGTTACTTCGATTAGCAGTTTATATTGCAGTATTATTTTCTCTTACAGTGGCACAAGTTATGCTTCGTTCCCCGTAAAGGCTGTTCCTCGTCTCGTGTAGGGCAGAATAACGCATTATAGCAGCACTTTTTATATAGTTCAATATTCATAGTCTCAAAAGAGTAGAAGACTTCCACTTTTAAAATACACTAAAAGGCAATATTGAAATTATCACTCTGATTGTTTTCTCATTTATGTCTAGGAAAGTAAACAATATTTTAAGTTTTTTAGGAAGCTAAGTACCATTTTTACCATTTTTATCAGTATATTTGACAGCGTATTAATGTTTCAGTACACTGCATATTCAAGAGAAAGCACCGTGTATTATATTAACGTGACGCGAAGTTTTTTTTCCACTCTTGCAGTGCTCCAAGTACCGAGACCACTTTAAAACAAAATATATTGTGAAGATTTCTCTCTAGATATTGTCGCCGCAGTGATCAATGCCATGTTTGCATGCATGCCACCGTGTGCAATCGAGAACAGCAATAAACATGAACACGTATTTGAGATGCACCCTTAACTACAATTTAAGCGTGATTCTCAGAGATTGGCTATTTTTGATGATGTTTCAGACAATTTTGAAACATGTAAAATGATTGTGAGATAACAGCGTTCAGATGGGAAAACCATTTAGAGGCATCTGTTTTTTCAAAAAAGCTTCATTGTTAAAACGTTTTTGTGCTGTTAAGTGACGTCAAAATGTAAGATACTTCGCAGTGAAAATATACGCAAGAATACATCGACGTGTAACATAGGTTGCGTCATTGGGCTCGTTAGTTCTCTTTTTTTTTTCTTCTTTTTTTGAAGTGTGGCTGGCAGGCTCGTAGTCAGATCTTTTTTTTTTGTTTTTTGGGGGGTGATGAGAAGGTACTTATCCATGGTCTTAAAACACTTATTCTACTCGTATTGTTTGGTGAAATACCTCTCTCTACGAATTTAAGGGGAGGGGGCTGGGCTTCCAGGGCAACATTACCCCTGGTTCCGGGTTTCGCAGCTTGAGTGTTGAGCTAACTTACTCGAATAAGCGCGCAAACGTCAAGGCCATTTACAAAGACAAGAGCCCAGCTGAAATAAATCTCCAAATTTTTGTTCTGCTACAGCATTTTTCACGTCCCAAAACAACGATATGATTATGAAGACCTCCGTAGTGCAGAACTCTGGAGACATTGACAAGGTGGTGTTCTTTGACGTGCACCGAAATCCATGTACACAGGCATCTAGCACATGAGGCCCGCACGGCCAGGATTTGATCCTGTGACCTTCGGGTTAGCAGTACACCCCCATAACCGGCAGACCGCTGTGGTGGGCACAATTGTGCTAATTTTATTTTTGAGTACAATTGTTAGTTACTGATACAATTCTATGAGCATGTTTAGGAACACAACAAGGAATCGTATTCTGTCATTTCTTTTTTCTTCAAAACCTCGTTATTACTGATATTAACGCTCAGAGCTCGTTTCTATGTGAAGTTGGTGGCCTCTGTTTTGACTGGCGGGATCGGTATCCGGTTTACAGGATACCGATCTCACCAGTCATCTAGCAGTCCTACACTACTCTTATATACTAATGCAAGCACATATCATGCTCCACAAAGACTTATTCTTGTAATAATAATATAATAATAATAATAATAATAATAATAATAATAATAATAATATAATAATAATAATAATAATAATAATAATAATAATAATATAATAATAATAATAATAATAATAATAATAATAATAATAATAATAATAATAATAATAATAATAATAAATATAAAGTAATAATGCTAATATTATGATTATGATAAATACTGCCATTCTGTGACAGAGATTCACCTTTAGTGACTAAATTGGGGTGAGAGCCACACAGTGAGATTATTCTGGGATGCCCACCATCATTATAATTACTTGAACATAAAAGGTACGTGAGCATCTGTGCGCTGTTTCGAAGTCCTAGCTAATGAAAGTGATGATAAAATATATCTCTGATTCGTGTCATCGGTTGACAGCTGCGAACCAGCCACTGGTTCCGCAAAGCCATGAGTGAACCCGGGTGAGGTTCCTCACTTCCGCCACGTAGTGTTAACATCTATTAGCATGGCATGGTGACTCCCGAACGTCAGAGTGTAACGACAAAAGAAAAAAAAACTGTTTTTGTCACTTGAATGAAAACTTTGCTCCGGATTGAAAACAAAATATTTTTATTGGCATTTAGTTAAAAAGAAGCTTGACAATCCAGAAGAACCGGGATCATGTTGTTAGACCTTGAGGTCAGGCGAGAGCGTATCTCGGGCAGGGATTCCAAAGTAAAGGCACGTTAAAGCTTTGCGGAAAACGAGAAGGGGAGCAGCCGTTGCTGTTTACACTAATGAGAGTGGATCTTAGTGTGCCAGTCACGCAGACCAGCGTAGAGAGAGATTTAGAGGTTGTGAATTCTATTTCATCAAAACAGAGGTGTTGCATATGCGAGACTGCACTTGCTGACGTGCTCGCTCCTTTAGTAAAAGCACCGATCCTGCTGAGGAAATGGAATATTCATTTAAGAGAAACTTATGTTCGATGTTTTTATGGTTACTTTCATTATAAATTCTCTGCATAAAAATAGGAATTGGTAGTGACCGTTATGAAACACATGTATTTTTGTTTTTGTTCCGGAATAGATATGGAACGGAACTTTGTTCGCTAAAGCGAAGCTAAAATTAAGATAAAAACTATTTCTTGCAACAGCGTCGTATACTTTCACTCCGACATTTTGACAGTTTCGTTCCCACAACCTAAGCCCCACCAGTGCTGGAAACCACTTTCGTCTGACTAATATTAATAGGGTAGCACGTTAGTTTCAGTGTACATGTTTTAAACATACACCCCATTCCCACCGCACCCACTCCGGGCCGGGTCGGCAACTTCTGCAACCCCATTTGCAGCCTTCGCCACCTCAATAGGCATCCACTTTCGCATAGTCATGGTGACAAGGGATATCTTTTTTCGTTCATGCAAATAAACAGGGTTTCGCACTTACGTCTAACATAGATAGACAATATTAGGAATCATGCGTCATCAGACAATTGGTTTTGAGTGTCAGGTTCAATACCCTAAACCTAGATGAGAGCCGACAGAGGAAAAAACGTAGTGGGTTAATCATGGTTAACAGTGCAAGTGCCTCAGATTGGCTGGCCGACATTTCGATAGGAGGACCTATCTTTTTCAAAAGCACCATGTCATCCTTGGCGTGTTAGTTTTAAATGGGTTAGGGGTGACGTCAACTTCAATACTCTGTTAGACAAACAAGTTTACTGCAGATAGGACCAACCAAGGTTAACCACGTTGAACCCCGGACAGCATCAACCATGGTTCACCGATTTTACACAGTGCAAAAGCGTCCTCGGTTAAGAGCAACTAACCCACCCTCGGTGGACACCTTCACCGCTTTGGTTAACTGCTAAAGCGAGGTTGCCAAGCTCGGTTTCATATTACCGAAGTTAGCGGCATAACAGTGGTTTCACTCACACTGCAACGTAAGCCAACCGCGGTTACGCTAACTGCGGTTTAGGCTGCCTGTGCCACAAGGGTATAATAATGATTCGTGGAACCAGCCATTTATCTGTCGCCAGAGAGGCGACCCGGAGAATATAACCGGTTCTTGCGAGGCGGTGAAGGCGCGCTTGCTGTGGTCCTGGGCGTGACCTCAGCGAGTGTATAGCGTCTGCTGCAGTGATAGGGACACCGTAAAACGGACGTGCGAGGTGGCGCTGCCGTCTTCGGCCCTGACTTAAGCAAGCCCAAAGCTTTTGGCCAGTGACCTTCTCTGACCAAGTTAGGTCACCAAAGAGCTCCTAACCATACATATCAAATGTACTTAATAATAATAATAATAATAATAATAATAATAATAATAATAATAATAATAATAATAATAATAATAATGAAAATCTCATCTGCTCAAGTAATACTTAAAACCGTCCTTATCGTGTGGCCCAGACAGCAGCCCTTGCGCCATTCCACAAGCTTATGGTAGTATATTTGCGCCAGTACTGACTACAATAATTAGGAAATGTCTGAACGCTTCCACATTTCCAAGAATGTCGAAAACTGCGCGTGTTTTTCGGGCATTTAGGTCGGGCTGCAAAACTGATGTTTCTAATGATCACCCGATTTCTCTACTGTATGAAAGATTGAAGATTTTTGATTACTTGATTTGTGAGGTTTGCGTCGTAAAACCACCATGTACCTATGAGAGACGCCGTATAGTGGAGGACTTCGGAAGTTTCGATCACCTGGTGTTCTTTAACGTGCACCCTAAACTGAGCACACGGGCCTACAGCATTTTCAAATCCATCGAAAATGCAGCCGCCGCAGCCGGGATTTGATCTGCGTCTTGCGGGTCAGCAGCCGAGTATCTTGGCCACTGGACCACCACGGCGGGGCTCGAAGATACTTGAGCTGGCTCTTCACAACATATTGTAAGTTAGCATGAATAATTCATCGACTCGTAACAACACGGGCTTCTCCCTGGGCACTCAACTACCACAAATCTTGCTAGTTTCATGACACATATATCTCCTCCTATTTCTCACAGACGCCAGGTTGATGTATACTCTACTGTCACCTGAGCAAGGCTTTCGACGTAGTTATCCACTCACTGTTTTATTGCGATAGCAATCATATGGACACCATTCGCTTGGTTTTGCCGCCAATTTCGGCGTCATTCACCCTATATGTATATATATATATATATATATATATATATATATATATATATATATATATATATATATATATATATATATATATATATATATATAACACTCAATAAACAAAAAAAAGCCGCCCGCACTCAGCGCCCAGCAGGTCGTGATGCACTGACGTGCACTTTATCTTCCACGGGTTCTTTGCCCCGTGAGGAGGGGGGAGGGGCAAGGGAGATGCTTGTGCACGGGCGCCCATCCTTTGGTGAAGAGAATCGTGTACCTTCGGCTTTTCTCGGAATTAATGTGTTTGTTTCTGGACCCACGAAGTTCACTTCGGTCACTGCACAGGCCCCGTTTGCGAAAGGAGCACGATTTTCATACACAGCGAGGTATAACAAATGGGACACTCATTGGAATTCACTCATCTCTACCTGCGATTACGTTTTGTGCGTCGTTGAAAACAGCACGTTACGGGTTGAGCGGAAAACGTTGTTAGTTTGCTCCCGTCCTGTGTGTGTTGTTTTGTAAGTCACTTGTGTGTAAGCAGCTTACTGCACATTTCGATGTGCTTGGCGTTGTTAGCGTTACGTTCGAAGTTATTCATATCGAACTCATTGCTTTGCCCTTGTTGCGAAACTGTGAATTTTTGTTTAAACATGCAAACTTTGATGTTGACTCGTCCGTTGTGAATCTCCTGCAGAGCTTTCTGCTTAATAGGCCTCGTTATGTTGCCGTAAATGGCCAAACGTCTTCCTCGTACAAAGTTATTAGTGGGGTCTGTCAAGAGTTGGTATTAGGTCCACTCTTAATTTTGATGAATTGCAACAGCGTTTTTTGCCGTTCATTATATGTTTTTCTTTCTTTTGTGCGCCGATTACCTCAAGATATTTAAGGAAATTCATTCAGTTAATGACTGTCGTTGGTTGCAGTCAAATTTGTGTTCTTTCTCTGGATGGTGTGACAATAATAACAATTACCTGAATACCTCAAAGACCCAGTTTATGAGTATATCTCGCAAAACGACCATCGTGCCATTTCTGAACTATATCAATACGATGGGGTAATACGAGGTTTATTAATTCAGCGATGCTGGTCCTCTTTTTTATAGCATGCAAGTTTTTCTGCTCATACTTAACGTGCTGCCATGCGTGGACTTCGTCCTCTTGGCTGCATTTGTAGAATCTCTCGAGAATTAAGTTCTCCTACAGCCTTCCACAAATTGTACACTGCCATATGTCTTCCTCAACTCGAATATGCATCTGTGATCTGTAATGGCATTGCTAAATCTGGTGGTGACACCATTAAGCGAGTACAGAAAAAATTCATAAGCATTTGCAATCATTGTTTCGCTTGAAATAACTCTGGATCGCGTTCTAAAACAGTCAGATTATTATTATCATTGTGATCACTTCGCTGCTGACGAAATCGCGCATAACTATTATTTCTTTACAAACTAGTTAACGGTATGCTATCCTGCCTTTTGCTTCTCACTTGTGTGAATTTTCAAATTCTCCGCAAGCCAACCAAGAGAATCGACCATTTCATGTACCTGCCAACTTCTTTCAACACTCTACTGTTCACAGAATAAACATTCAACATAATGTTGATTTTCATGATCTTGATGCTTTTCACAGTCTACTGTCAACATTCTTACCTCAGCTCTGCACTGTTTTAACATAGTTTTCACAATGTAAAGATTCTTTCCTTTCCGTCATTCAGAAAGATTTCTGAGTATACCTCTATATTCCCCTCTATTTTCACTTATGTTCTATGAATTTCTTCTTGTCTTCTTACTCGTCCTATTTTTTAATAATTTTTTCTATGTATTTTCACTGTTTATTTGATTTTTGTGAAGAGTGCCTGTATTGCATTATTCGTATTGCTTTATTGTTATTTATTTTTCATGATTTATTTGTATTGTTTTATTGTTGTCTGCGTCTGCAGTAAGACAATATGGGTGTTCCCGGGCACGTTAAATAATTGATTGATTGATTGATTCTTTGATTGATTGGTTACATCAAGCAATCACGATTAGATGATTTCTAGCTCTGGGTGGTACATGACGCCACCCCTGGACATATAAAAAATGGATATACACAGGTCATACAATATACACGACCGACGCAAACCAAAATGGGCAGGCTAAGAAAGACATGCCTACTATTCGCATAGTACAAGTTTTCAATTTCTTAAGTTGAAATAATTTCGAAGAACACAAACTAGCACACCCTTAATTAGGAAACCACTTCCGAATTCACAGTCTAAGGATACTTTCAAGAATACCAAAATCCTGAAAACATACGTCGCGAACGGATATCCTTTCGGTTTACATCCAGCTTCGGAAACGAAGAGGTAGGACGAAGAAAAGGGGGGTTTCGCAAGCCGGGATTCCCATCAGCCGAAGAAATATGGGCCCTAGGACATTGGCTGGAAAAGACGTACGTTTCGCCGAACACAGAGCAGCAGGAGGCCGCGACCCCCTGAGATTCGGAAGATAACATCGCTGCTTCTCGAACGCGGTTTCTCCTATGGTTCGAAACACAGCGTGGTCGACAATTATGAACTCGTAGAAACAAGTGTACGTCATATCCTGTTTCGTTTGCGCCTCCATTTGCCGGTCGATGGTACGTTTGAGTCGAATATATATAGAGAGGCTCACAAGGGCAGAAAGTCAGTCACTGCCAACGGTCGAGCCTCAAGGTCCGTGGTTCAGCGAGGAGATTGGATCGAGGACGAACATCTCAGCCACAATGAAGGTAAGGGTAGAGCTGCGTTATAGTTTACGCAAGTCTCGATTAATTACCGTGTTGATTGTAGCCGTATATGTCTCATTTTCGTGTACTGGACACAAAACCCGTTTCTTAAGCATTGACCATTGGGAATGATAGAAGAAGCTGCACTACCTTCTGAGAAAAATTGCTCGAAACAGTAAGCTTTGTGCTGAAAGACACGGACAAACACCACGATGTGTTGCGTGTGAAAGAACGTGTTAGCATAACAAACGGTAACCCAAAATGTCACTAAAATTGAACTACATATGCGTTTAAACACCCTTTTCTGACCATATATGTGGGGATGCTCGAGCTTGGTAAAGTTATTTGTGACTTGAAGGGCTGGTATAGTTAAACTAAGCTTTGTGTATTTTGTTTAAACTTACCGCTCTTTCCCATCAGTAACGTTTATCTTATCCCTGAGCACTACGAATGTGGCCTTAAAAGTAGCGCATGCAAATTAACAAATACAGAATTTCCTTGTTTCGGGGCGCCTTCACGATGTGGTTTTAGGTGCCTTTCGGAGCGCCAAAGAAATTACCGAGATTGGGTGATCTTAAGCACCTCTTTATTTTACATATTTGCTGAAAGGTTTTGATAAAATTGCAGGACAAACTATACCCAGATGGAGTACAACTAACGTGCCCACTGCCTCTTTTAAGTGGTACTGCAGGCGTGATACTGTGCGTCCCTGCAATTCTGAGAGCTTGTTTGAGATCCACGGTGATTCAAAGGAACTTTTCAAACTTATGAAGTTATTCCGTCCCTGAAATATAGTTGAAATTATGCAAGCTTGTCAGCCCTAAAGAGACTCTCCTTTTTCATTAGAGCTATACAAGTGCTTAACAGTGATGCTAATGGAACAATTGCAGGTTACGCGTAGACATTACTAAATGCAAACATCTACAGAATACGCAACGCAAATGTACTTTCAAATCTAATATAGTCGAGTACGTTTCTCCACGCATGGTTAACGCAGTTCCTAATTGCCACTGCTGTCTGCGCCCTCGTGACCTACGGAGCCTTTGCTGAGGAAGATGCCAAAAAAGAAAAGGTAGAAGGACGAGGAGGCCTTCTGGGTGCTGGTCTTGGAGTTGGCAGCTACGGCGCTGGTCTTGGAGGTGCAGGCCTCGGAGGGGCAGGTCTCGGAGGAGCAGGTCTCGGAGGTGCAGGTCTCGGAGGGGCAGGTCTTGCAGGGGCAGGTCTGGGAGGTGTAGGTCTCGGAGGCGCTGGCATCGGAGCAACTGGACTTGGCGGCTACGGGGGTGGTCTTGGTGGCCCGGCCGTTGTTGGCGCTGGTCTTATCGGAACTGGCGGTCTAGGATATGGCGGTCTTGGTTATGGTGGTATTGGATATGGTCGTCTTGGTGGATTGGGCTATGGCCGCGGTCTGGGCTATGGTGGGGGCTACCAGTCTGGATACGGCGCTTCGGCCGGTGGCCACCAGGGAGGTTACCAAGGGGGCGCTGCCGGATACAACCAGGGATCTGCTGGTTTCGCTGGCGGAGCTGCCAACAGGAACGTGAACGCCTACAACAACAACCAGGGATACAGCCACACCTCGGGATTCTCGGCCAGTGACAGCAAGGTGTTCGGTAGCGGACAGAAGCAGGGATCTGCTGGATTCGGAAGCGGAAGTGCTGGCCACCAGGCAGGTTACGGACTGCAGAATTTCGGACACACTGCCGGATCCGGCTTTGGTGGAGGGTACCTCGGCTGAAGAACGTTGCCAATAAAACTGATCTCACTGCACCTATAGTCCTCTTTATGCCTCTCCGTAGCTGTAAAACTATTCCCATTTTCTCAGATGTATGTCGCGTGTATATTGCAGAGTATGGAAAGGAAAGTCCTGTCTATTTTACCTGGAGCTATTAGGCTCAGGAGCCATCCAAGTGCAAGTGTTATCTACGTATTTGCTCGAGCTGGAACTGCCTCCTTGTAATAAAGCTTAGATCGCGTTGCTGGTGATACCGACGGGTTCAGAAGAAAATATGAGTAGCAGATCATAAAAGAGGGTGTAACGAAGCAGAGATAGACGATGAAACGCAAAGTAAAACAATCTATCGCCATGAGGAAGCATTTCGACGAGACGAGTTCCTCGATAAAGATGCTATTGCGTTAATGCATCTTTTTTGTCCCACAGTCACTTCTTTAAAATCATATTTCTACCAGCCTGTCTCACACAAAATATGTACCCTACAGCCATCTGCAATCCGGGGCAGGCTATAGGCAGCCTCGACAGGGATCCTGAAATTCAGTTAGGCACAAATGAACAAGGGCCTAACAGAGGAACTAATCAGGCCTTGACAGTATTTATTATTTTTCTTTGCGAGTGTTCTTAACAAGGCTGAGAAATGGGTTGAGATATAGGCAGCGGTATGCAACGATGTCAATTCATTGTCACGCATATATCATCTCAACTATAGAAAGTTATGCGCAAGTTATCTGACTAGCACACCAAACTCCTGGCAATAAATTTGTATCACCACAATTAAACTCATTCTCAAGGCATTGCAATAACTACTCACGAGCGTAATTACCCTATACTACTTAGCGAATAGTACGTGATAAAATGAGTCTCAATGTGTTTCTTGTATGTGCGCTCTATATTCAAAAGCTAGAAATGCCATCTAACGACATACGCTATCAAATTTGAACTGCGTTGTTGCCACCGCTGGAAGTTCGCGTTCGCATTCTGCTGTACGTGTGATGGCAACTGTAATGGTGCAGCATGTATCACTTCGTCCCTCTTCATAGCACTCTTCTTTTAACTTGATAGCGCTAGAAGGCTCGCGTCGCAGAAATTCAGCCGTCGGTGTCGCCACCATTGGTTGTGAGCGAAAAATTGTACGTGAGCGAAAAATCGAAAAAGAAGAAAACAAAATGAAGAATAAAATTTTCAGTTCCATTGAGGATCGATGCAGGCCCGTTCTCGTGGCATGCAAGTATCTAACCACAAAGCTACCACGTTACAGCTGATTCGAGAAAAAAAAAACACTACATAAATGCCGTGTAGAAGAAGGAGTCTTTTGTTCGACAGGTGTCACGATGAAAACGAGTCCACTCGGCGATTTGTAGGCGCATTTGGGAGGCCATCAAGCTACGTCGGAAAAGGCTGGGATAGTGAAGCCATCGCCGCTAAAAACACACAGCATCTTTCAAACAGCTTTGAAAATGGACAACTATGTCCGTGTAGCGAAAAACATATCATGCTTTTCCAGAGGCGTTGATCAAGCAAACAGCAAACGCTAAATAATGTGCTGCCATCTGTGAGGTATTTTGAGACTCTTTATGGCCTCTCAGATGGCAAGCGCACGGCGTGTATCTTGGAGGTCATGCGACTATTGCTTTAGATAAAAAACCTGTAAATACCATTTGCACGCGCGCGCGTGCAAATGGTACACACACATGGTACACACACACACGCGGGTGCTTGCCGCCTGTGTGTGTGTGTGTGTGTGTGTGTGTGTGTGTGTGTGTGTGTGTGTGTGTGTGTGTGTGCGTGCGTGTGTGTGTGCGTGTGTGTGTGTGCGTGCGTGCGTGTGTGTGTGTGTGTGTGTGTGTGTGTGTGTGTGTGTGTGACAAAATATATTATTAAGTATGCACTTAGTGGTTGAAGGGCGCACTAGGGGCCGGATTTCGCAATCGCGTTCCACTCTTAAAAGAGGAGCTTAAGGATCACCCAATTTGTTTAATAACTTGGCGTGGAGAAGAGTGGAGGTGGAGTGTCTCAAAGAAGATAAAGTTCTTACCAAGACAAACCGCATTGCACGAAAAAGTTCAAGTCCAATAAGGAGTGAAGTGCAAAGATGTTCTGCGGAATTTCACAAGCTGACCGAAGCAATAGGAAAGGTAAATTGAGGTCAACTTGCTCTCAGCACAAGACCACAAAAAAAATCCATGAGGAAATCCGGAAGGATTTTCTTGTGACTGTGCTAGAAAGAAGTGTCCGTCAATTTTTCTTTTGAACGAGAAAGAAAGTCTAGCAAAGAGGACAAAGGAAAGAGGACTAGGAACGTCACAAAGACAGTCTACCCTTGTTTTGAAATTTCGAAAATAACAATGAAAACTGGCTGACCATGGACTATCGTTTTAATTCAGCTGTCTGAACAATAGTATGCACTAAGTGTTGCAAAGAACTGATGTGCAGAAATGATTCATTGATGAAGTCTTTCCCATTGACTTAATAAAGCAACTGTGAGTTATCGTTTTAACGCTCCTTAAAAAGTAGAAGCCTCCAGGACTTCAGTTACGTCGTTGACGCTAACTGAGCTCGGTCATGTCTCTTCTATGTATCGTTCATGTGCAGGTTAATACATCACTAACTTAGATTTGGCTCTCCTTAAGAATGAACGGGCAATGTCACTAAGCAGATTCCGCTTTATCGACACCACGCTTTACTAAGTGATTTCCGAACTTTACTTACTCCACACAAAACGCCACAAGCAGCCGACGACACTTGAGTGGCATAAACAGAGCTATCAGACTATCTTAATGAAACTTTAAGTATTCTTAAACAAAGACACTAGGCGTACGGACACGGACACAGACAGCACAAACGCCCTCTACTGACTGCTCTTTCTTGGTTTAATAACTTCATAATCCAGATTGGGCAAGTTGGTGCACTATAATGTCGTAGTGCTATAGCAAAGCTCAGTTTCAGCATGAAGCGAAGAACCAAACAATGATGGAAATGACAGGCGACAGGATCAGTGCTAATGAAGCAGAATTAGTGCTCTCCTGTCATTTATTTTCTTGCTATTGTTTCTTTCCTTCATGCTCGAACTGAGCTGCACTTTATTTTAGCTTGTTTCCACATTACTAAGTGTACTGATTTCCATAAATATGTCTATCAACTTGCCCTCGTTTCTGTCATTCTAAGCTCGGTGGTATTGTTTTCCTTATTTTGTCACAATAAACATTTTGTTCATAAACAGGAAAACCGAGCTCTTTTTGTACGAGTGAACCCGCTCACAGAATTGCGCCACGATCATGAAAGTGACAGCTGGGTCGATATCTCATACGACCACCATTGGCAATGGTAGCAGCGAGCTGAATCTCTTAGCCGACTTGGAGGCTATGTGTGTGCATTTAAAAAGGAAAACACCGGTGCGTGAGGTGAATAGCAAACTCCGATTACGTAATCTGGCGTTCGATGTTATCAACGGAATGAGCAACCACACGTGACAAGACCTTTGAGCGCGTTCCAACTATAGACATTTGTACGGCAAATGTTACGGAGGATCGAAACTATTCGGGGCTACATTTCGGTTGTACAAGAAGAGCATCGCAGAGAGTGCAGCTTCCCGCACAATAATACCGGAGTCTCAAGCAATGTACCCATGAGTTGTCAGTCATACATGTTTACATTATTTAGCGGGTCAGCTAGTGTGCGTATGCTACGTTTGCCCCCAAATAATAATAATAATAAATAAAATAATAATAAAGCCATCGATGCAATAATCTGTCAAGATCAGAACCAAGGGGTCAAGTCCGCTTCTCGAAACTTTGCTTCCGTGACATTTCCTGTAGGAGTACCTGTTTTTTTTTCTTGAGTGTCTTCAAATCACGAAGTGTTTGTGAATTACGCGTCAGTAAAGCTAAAAACTGCAGAGAACACTGTGGAACACTGTGTGCAACATTAGCTGTTCGAAACAGCTGTGTAGCGTGGAGGGGATTGGGTGTCGACGGGTTGAAACTTCACTGAAATTTTAAATGTTTGAGTATGCCATTTGCACACACACACACACACACACACACACACACACACACACACACACACACACACACACACACACACACACACACACACACACACACACACACACACGCGCGCGCGCGCGCACGCGCGCACGCGCACACACGGGAATGAGCATGAATGGAACATAACACCCCCCTCGAACTCGAAAGATATTCCTGGCTGCGTGTTTGGTTTAAAACACTCGACAAGGCCACATTTACGTGTACTGTTGATGATTACGTGCATGAACACTAAAGAAAGCGAACCTTCCTCATAAGTTTCTTTACAATTGTATTGTGTATGTGACCGCCATGCATACATACGGCAGCGGTCAGACCTATCATCAACATGGGAAATTCAACAAAGCAGCGTCAGTTTTTATCCCTGGAATCGTTTAGTCCAATATTGTGATTCCCAAGCCCGCTAAAGATGTCAAGACCTCGACAGCAGTAATCATTTAAGCTGGAGCCATATTTTCACACTTAGCACAAAACAGAGTAGAAAAAAATTGGGGAAAAAAAGAATTAGGTACACAGAGGAGGATCATAGCCCCGAAAGAGAGCGTAAGGACATCAATACGGGACGCAATAAACGTAAGTCTCATGTAACGGGGCACTCAGTGCAGTGCTTGAGTGGCATTTCGCGTGTGAGGGAACTTATTCGAGTCTACTGTGCTAGTGCTTCTTCGCTGCTCTGTAGCATCGGCAGGCCCCAATAGAACGGTCGGCCATTAAAAACAATTCTGCATCACTTCCTGTATGGCCTTCTTGTTTTTTTTTTAATACGCGCCCAGATGCCAGCTTTGAATCGGGTATAAGAGGGAAGCCATTGAACGACAGTCAGTCGCAACGCTGTATACGAAGCTAAGTGTACTCAGAGCGCCATAGCTTATCTGTACTATCTGTACAGCAGGTGAATCTCGACAGAAAAAAATGAAGGTAAGTGCTTTGCTTGACCGTTTCTGTTTTGTATTTCCAAGTAATATGTAATAATATTCACTTTTAAGCAAATACCCATAATTCACAATTGTTCCGGAGGGAACAATCTGGAGCGTGACTTGCCGTTACTATTTGTTTGATAAACTCTTCATTAAAAATCTTTTAAAAGAGATGTCACGTGAAACTTCGGATATTCTTTACTCTACGGGAGAATTTCTTATCTCGATTACTTATGGTCATTTCTTGAGCATGCGCTTATGTAGCTATCATGAATAAAGAAAAAATGCGTGCTTGAATTAGATGTGATTGCTTCTTAATATGTTTTTATTATCGTCATTAAATTGTTTTCTTTCAAAAAATTGTGAGCTCATCTGAATTTTTTATATGCACTCTGCAATTTCTTAAAGACAGCTTTATTAAGCCAAGCGATTTCAATCAACACCAGCGATTTGTCACAGTACCCCTGAAACACACGGTGAAAATGATAGCGGTTGCCTTCAGCTCGAGTTCCCTAGAAAGTGTTAATTCATAGTTAGTATGCACTTTCACAAATGATTTATGTGGAATGCATCTAGCTTCAATTTTGCTGAGATGGCATATTTCCTTCTTGCACATACCCCACGATTTGCCAATAACGTGTTGAGCCTCATAGTTAGCCAAACAACGTGTGGTATTCGGAGATTGTTTTCCTTTCAACAAAGTTGTTTAGATGAACACCATCTGGGCGCTTTCTTTATTTCATTCAAATGCAGTTCTTCGTAACCACTGCTGTCTACGCTATAATGACCTACGGAGCTTTCTCCAAAAAATACGCCAAGGAGAAAAATGTAGGAAGTTACGGAGGACCTCCGAATGCAGGCGAGCAGAGTATCTGGGACATGTGGCCTATATACACCATCGACATTCTCAATGATGTGGTCCCGCGAGGAGCTGGGACCGGTGGTCTCGGAAGACACATCAGTGGCACGCCATCTTTCAGCGCTGGTCTGATTGGTACTGGTGGTCTCGGATACAGTGGTATTCGGTACGACCCTCAAGGTTATGATCCTGAACGCCAGTCTGGGTTCGGTTCTTCCCCTGTTGGCCATCATACAGGGGCTGAGATGAGCATTGGTGTCATTGGTCTCATTGGCACTGGCGGTCTCGCATACAGTGGTGTTAAGTACTACCCACTTGGCTACCACAGAGAACGCCAATATGGGCTCGAGTCTACGGCAGGTGGTCACCGCGGAGATGGTGGAAGAGGCATTGGCCTCATCGGCACCGGAGGTCTCGGATACACTGGTGTTAAGTACGGACCCGTCGGCTATGGTTCTTGGACTGGTGACCATTTTGGAGGAGCTGGGATCAACATTGGTCTCATCGGTACGGGTGGACTCGGATACAGTGGTGCTTACTACGAGCCCCTAAGCCACGGTACAAGTACGAACCCCTAGGCTATGGTTACTCGGCTGGCAGTCATTATGGGAAGGCTGGGATCAACGTTGGTCTCATTGGTACTGGTGGTCTAGGATACATGTACGACCCCCTCGGGTATGGCAGTGAACGTCAGTACAAATACGGGTCTTCGACCGGCAGCCATAGTAGAGTGGCTGGGACTCCCATCGGTCTCATCGGCACCGGCGGTCTCGGATACAATGGTGTTAAGTACGCAACCCACGGCTATGGTTCTTCGACTGCTGGCCATTATGGAAGAGCCGGGATCAACATTGGCCTCATTGGTACAGGTGGTCTCGGATACAGTGGTGCTTACTACGAGCCCCTAAGCCACGGTACTTCAACTGCCAAAACGAAGCTATCAGTACTTAGAAAACCTGTGGAGTGACATCGTTCGGAACCAATGCAAGTTCATGCTTCGGCCGTGGATATGTCTGGTGAAAGCTTAACAGTGCAAATAAATGCTATTTTAAGTGTCTGTTGTACTTCATTGGCAGCTTCTTCACCCCTTGGACTGACCAATTGACCGGGGCCCCTGAGGGCTTCATGCGATTTGAATATGTAAGACCGTGAGTACACGATGTCAGCGCTATGCATGTCTACACCTGTTAACACAAATACCGATCATAGAGTGTTCGGTAGGAGGCTGTATTTGAACTATAGGCTACATTTGAACTATTTAACCCTCAGACCGTGTGTGCGCACTGGTCTTGTGATATCGAACATATTTGACAATGCTCTGCATGGAAGCAGACACTTTGAAACATTTAGCACGCTTTGCACTACGTTGGCCGTAGCCTATACTATATACCCTTTTTTATAGAACCTTCAGGTGGTTTGATAAAATCTCTCAGTTTTGGTGAAATATTGTCAAGAGACGGTCAGATTGAATGCGGGTTCCTACAGGATGATCAAAAAGTTGTGGTCAACGACATTTCAATACGCATACGGTCAACATCGATGGATGTTGTGAGCGTGAAATTATGTAAACTAATTCAATTTCACAAGAAAAATATAAAACTGCGCTTATACACAGGAAGAAGGAAGGTAATAACGCCCACGGTTTCATTTTCGTGACTTCCTTCCATTGTCGCCTGTATAGGCGCTCTTTTCTATTTTATCGTGGAACCGCACAAACTCGCCCTATGTGCATGTCTTCTTGAAGAGAAATGCAAGCGGAAAAATTGAAGTTTTTTTCTGAAATTACATATTTCTCGTTTTTGTTTGCTGTCACAAGGTTCGTTTCCTTACTTAAAACAACAAAAAAATCTCAAGATTGTTTTTATCTTGAACTTCAATAAAATCACTTTTAAAGTGCGCGAGGAGGCTACGAAAAGCTAAAAAGAGCCCATTGTCTGGAGTCCCATGGAAATCGTAACCTCTCTGCTCACCATTGCATTTCGCATGAGGAGTTCATAAAAGCCAGGTGTTCAAATTGATAGTTATCGCCAAGCTCTCATGATACAGTAAGTTATCTTAAAAAACGTACGTTTTCCCCAAAGATTATCCTGTTATGTAAACTTTAGAGTGAGTCTTTCTCAAAATCTATTTTTGGGCAACTTGAGTTTCAACATCGTGTTTTCTTTTTTATGGTAGTACCATCAGGGTGAAATTTTGCCCACATATTCCTTAACATGTCTAAGGTGTTTGCATATTCTTTAAAGTTGATATGGGGAGTGTAAGTAATAAGAATCAAAGTAGAAAATTAGTATGGGTGGAGGATTCTAAAATTTTTACATTACAATTATTCTTGTCCATTGAAGTATCTCATAGGCACTTTCCTGATAGTTATTTGCATTCTACAGCTGTTGAGGAGCAACGCGAGCCAGCAATGTCTCAGAACCATAAATGTTTATTGGCCTAAAAAGTTTGTCTTTGAATGAAATATATTTTACACAACGTCAAAGCACAAAACAAACTTTTTGAACCTTACTGCAAAACTAATTACACATTTTAAATCAGTATAAAAGCCCATAGATACAGCACAAAATGTTGCGTTGCTCAAGCCTACAGCTTCACGAAGCACTTTCTCAAATTGCATCTCCCCTTAACCTATTTCTTTTTGGTTCTCACTACACTGTGAATCCAATGTGCTGGAGCCTTGTGTAGTAAATTAGTTAGTTAGCAGTGAATGATTTAATGGGTACTAACCGGATGTAATATACTGTTTCTCCAGACATGCACAACTAGGAATAAAAGAACATGTTGGGAAATAAAGGAAACACTAGATTGGATATGTGCCCCTGTTTTGACGGCCACCACAAAGAGACCGACTCTGAAAATGTTGAAAACGCAGCCCGGACCACAAACATGCCGGATCTTGAAAGAAAAAAAGATTGTTCACTCACTCACATGGGTACACAAAAGCGAAAAAATGGCTTTAATATGCGAACAGTTCATACCAACAAAGGTAAGCGCGCAATATAGAACCATAACACGCCTACGATAGAAAGCATTATATGTGAAAGGGCCCCACGTATCTGGGCTTCGCTCTAAACTTCTGGCGTGGTACCATGGTCCGTACCGTAATTGAGGCCACCTTTCCGGTGAACTACATCGTCGAGCTCGTCACACAATCGCCCGACTTGCGTCGTCAAGGAAGTGAGAACGTACAGCCGACCATCTCATTTTCTTATACGACCCTCTAATCTACCTACTCTCCAAGTCACCAACATGACTGCGCTTCACCCCAGCGATATTGTTGATCGTTGTGGAGAAGATAGTTGTAGAGAAGATGAAAAAAATTCGGCAGACCAACTGTACCTCAGAATTGATGTTATGCAAAGCATGCAGAGGGAAGGCTACCATGTTGAAATTTTTTTATTGGGCGACACGTCATGAAATTGAAATAGCACTAAGTATATGTACAAATGTTGCACGCATAGACACATGTTGAAGACTTGCAGATGCTTATATTACCAGTTTGCACTTGCGAAACGATGCCAACTGGAACATGCGCATCAGCAACACCAAAAGCTTATGTGAAGCGCTGATGCTTGCGAGGATGCTGTCCCTGGGCAGTGCTACATAAATCAACTTCAGCACATGGCAATCAAACACATCTGACGTTAACCCTACGTGACGGCTGTACCAAAGGAATGCATATTTAATGTTTATAAAATTACGTAGACAGCACTACAACTACTATTGACGTTTCACGAAGATTAGCGTCTATGTGAAAAGTAGTTACGAGACCTGGCGTAGCTCTGTGTTAAAATGCTTCGTTGCCACGCAGAATGCTTGGGTTCAAGTCCAGCTGCGACCCCGACATTTATTCTTTGCATTCGTTGGGTCAACGGTACCAATGTGAGGTATTTCCTGGCGCTTGCGCGTTTGAATTGCCCATGTGTGTTCTCGTCATTCCTGGGTAGATACTCAGTGTCAATCACCAGTGACACATAACCGCAAGCCAGCGGCACATACCCGCCTGTGGGTATGTGCCAATGTCGGACGGGAATTGTTTGACGACGTACGCGATGGGATTGTAATATTATTCATGTCTTAACCAGCGCATCATATTCGTCAGCCATCTTAACCTCCCATAACAATTTTAGTTCACGCCAAGTTAAGAAGGTGACCACGAGAGTGCCCAAACGTAAGCGGCTAAATAGAATAGCAGAATAGAATAGAATAGAATTAGAATTACCTGCAGCGCCACGAGGGCAATATTGCAGGGGGGGGGGTAACACGATTAATCACGTAAAAGCACATATATTTACACAAAGACAAGATAGATAGATAGATAGATAGATAGATAGATAGATAGATAGATAGATAGATAGATAGATAGATAGATAGATAGATAGATAGATAGATAGATAGATAGATAGATAGATAGATAGATAGATAGATAGATAGATAGATGCGCTCAAACTCGCCGAAGTGCGCTAAGAAATGCTCCGCATTTAAAAAACCCCTGCAGCTGATTGCGCGAGAGTGTGTGCCACCTTTGCGAGAGTGTGTGCCACCTTTGCCAGCCTTGCACTATTTTACCGTATGGTCTTCCTTCGTTACGACCACATGACCTCTATAAACGTCATCACAAAGGTAACAAATGAAAAAAAAAGACATTTCCTTAAACTTCGAACTTTTACTTTCATCGAAGACAACAATGTTTAGCATATCTTGTGACTGTTGTCACATATATTTGGAAACCACTGATAATTTTTTGCTGGAAATGAACGCCTTGGTTATGTCATTGGTGTTTTTTGTTCATGTTTTATACGAAGAGTATATAAATGGTTTTCGAATGTGGAATAGACAACAACATGTACTAGAGTGAAATCCTTTCAATGTGTTCAACACATTAAAACACAACGCAAGTTTCAACAATACGGGACATGAAAATGAAAAGAACAGCTTTACATGTACTTTTGAGCACCTAAATTTCTACGATTTCTCGAAATGCAAGGTTACAGGCGTTTACAGACCTTGCCGTACACTTCATGCTGCCTTGTGGACAACACGCGGCAAAGGCGAAGACAGATGTACATAAAAATCACACCCAGTTGTAGCGCAAATAAATGCAGTTTTATCGTCTTGATTCACACTGAGACCGAAGATCTATGATTACCTAACTGCGCGTAGGTCAAATTTTTGTTCACATAAAACGGCCATTGCTAGCTAAGAGCCAACAGCGCTGACACCAACGCCAATGTCGACACAGAACTGTATGCGAAACGAGTGATATAACACTATGACATTAAAATTAAAGCGCATCTTTGTGAATTACGCCGCTTCACTGCGCAATGGAGGCCAAAGAAGAGAAATGCTACTGCGTTTACTTTCAGTCTTCAAAACATCGACACCGATTACATTGTTTTGGTGCGATATCTAGGGAGGAAAAAAATCCAGGTGCAAGGCGTTTTATCAGACCAAAACTTCAACCCACACGTCATTCAGTGTGTTTTGCTTATTTGTTTTTTCCCATGTGGCCGCTTGGCTGACTCGGCTATTAAACTTAGTCAATAATTTTTAGTTTTGTCCCTGTGTTGTGAAGTGGTCAAGCTAAAGGTGACTGATTTCTCAATAAGAGGAGCTCAATCCATGCAAGTAAATTTAAAATATTTTTATTCACACCAGTCGTATGACTAATATTATTAATTGTTGAGGTTTAACACGTCAATAACACCATATGATTATGAGAGACACCGTAGTGAAGAGCTCTGGAAAGTTTGACCACCTGGGGTTCTCTAATGTGCACGTAATTCTAAGCACACGGGTCTCAAGCATTTTAGCCTCCATCGGAAATGCGTCCGCCGCTCCAGGGATTCGGTCCCGCAACATGCAGGTCAGCGGCCGAGTGCCTTAGCCACTATAGACCGCCATGGAAGATCACGTTTCGTACTTAAATACCAAAATACGACGCATAGTGTGAGAGTGTCAGTCTGCAAGAGGATCTCTCATTTAGATTTGCAGTACGCCAATGAGCCAACATTGAACCTACAATATCGAAACCAACGAGAAAAGTATTCGCTATCCTTAGCACCTCACATTGTACCTAACTAAATAAGGTACGTTATGTCAGTGAACATATTTTTTACAAAACTTTAGTACAAAAAAAAAGATCTCCAGGGCAATATGAAGCTGTGAAGCGATGAGAAAACGTTTTGAAGCGAATGCTGCTGGAGGCAACTGTTTCAGCTCATTTGCTTGTCTCTCTCAGGCCAGCGGCATTGCCTTGATAAAGGAGAGTTCAGCTGTCCAAATATTGGCTTCAGCGGCGTTCCCTACCAAACAATTTTTCAATACATTGATTTCGTTACGTCTACTTCAGTGACAATGTTAGAAGTAAAGACCCAAGAAGCTTTGACAGTTGGGTTTAATATTCGCTCGTGATTATTGCCTGTTTAGACGACATGGTGAGAAAGCGCGTTTGTATGCGGCGTAAGGTTGTGGACTTTGCCTTCTTGGGGTCGCTATCTGGTGAAGGGTGAAGCCTTCATTCGTGCTTCCAGTAATACGTGACGCCTTTATAAGAAACCAGTGCCTGGCCCTGGAAGTGAGCCCGAGGTGGGCACCTGCCAGTTTGTTATACTTCAGGACACAAGATGCACCTCGTCATTACCCTTGTTCCCGATGTAGGCAGGCATCAACACAAGCTGGATGGTTTTCTTGACCCGCTCTTCTCAACGATCTTTGCCACTTGAATGGCCCCACCTCCTTTAGCGAAACCGGTTATAGCTTATTCAGAGTCACTTATGACCGTCCGAGCAAAAACCCTTGTTTGTCCGGCGCGATGGCAGTGCTTTTCACTCTCCCAAACAAATGGGACTTGAACGGAAGCAGTGTTTGGGCTTCGCGTCTCTCCTGTCACTACATTTCCTACGTTATACAGGTTACAAGTTCATTTCAACAAACTAACTGTTTATGTCCACCGTAAGATCTAATTCAGGTGTCTCAAATATACCGACTCTGAGCCCCACGCTGCCAGCGCACTTCTCGCTTTTGGCCCGGAGCCCATATCATCGTTTCGGTCTCATACATTTCTTTTTTTGTTTTCTTAATGAGTATTTTTGTAACTAACGTGGTTGCTTGGGCGAGTTAGTATGACATGATTCACATAAAAAACAGCGCCAATAATGAGGGACAAGAGAAAGAAGGAGACAGACAGCGGCACTCCTTCGACTATTTTTGTAAGCTACACAGGCCCGACTGCTCAAAAAAAAAATTTATTTCTCGTAAGAGGCTCCCTTCGATCACCATGTGGTAGTATATGAGCTAGAAACAACCGGGTGTCTAGATTTGATTCATTTTGGAGATAATGTCAATATACTGTTGAAGTGCTGGCTGCAAATTTTGTTCACAAGTGGCCCATATTTTACTTATGAGAAATGTCTTTTTTCAGATGATAACTCTATCTATAGCTGAAATTCTGTGCAGTCATGCAGAATAAATATTGTGTGAATATGAACGAGGCGGCCGTAATTGTAAAACACCCGAGGTGTTTCACTCTATGCGTCAAAGCACATCAGGAGGTTGGCCACATTTAAAATGCGTTACACGAACATCGCGTTTTGTTGTTTTTTTTTTCGTTCCGACCCATCTCAATGTGAGCGTCACCGTTTTGACCGAAACCACGACTTCGTGCCCGACGATGCGTCGCCTTGATTCCTCAGCCACCACCGCGTAGGCTCGCTGGCCGATGCTTAGCGTCCTTGAACAACCATTAGAAAGTTTCCCGCGTTCGCGAGTATTATAAGGGGGGTTTTCTTACTGACCGGTTCTCAAATAATCACGCCTGCCCTTGAGAGGTGTAATGCATATACGCAACGCTACACGAAATTCCCAATGCGAAAAGAAAAAAAAAGAAAATACAACTGCGAGATGAACGGAAGCCGAGAAAGACGCTTGTGCGGAATTGTCATTAAATTTCCACGAACGGTTCACTGATTGTATACAAGTCGCTTACAAGGAGATTCGCGTTGCGCCCGTAACCTCCGTTCTTGCGAAACACAACAATAATTAGAAGAACAAGGAACTTAAAGGAAAAGGTGTTGCAACGGCATTTCCTTCAGACAAACGGTTTCTCGGTCAACTATTTTGAATATGTTTTTTCACAGTACGTTTCCGGGGAGCTGTGTTATATAAAACGGGGGTTGGCTGTAGGCGGGGTATGTACTTACTGTCCAGCGTCAGCGTTATATGACCTGGACAAGGCGACTCCTCACACACAAGGTTCAGCTGAGATCGCCAATATCTGCCAAAAATGAAGGTGAGACAACTTTTGTTTTGTCTGCGTTGTAATATGGTGTCTTCTTTTCATATTCAACACCGTCAAAGCCATTGTAACGTCTTTTTCAGGTGTCTGTTTACAGTATGACGTGTAGTTCAATATTTCTATGGAGCATTTCTTTTAGAATTGATCCATTTAAATGTACAGTAGTTTTGCGACAAGGCCGCCAATTTTAATGCAGTTTGCGGAAAGGTCTATAGGAAAGATGAAAATGTATAGATTCATGCAGTTTTTTTATATGCAACATCAAAAATCAAGCTCAAATCAGAAACAACAAAAAGCGTGAAATGATATAGATGGATGGATAGGTTGCACCTATAAGACGTTCTTGAAGACTCTGAATCTTGTGTGACATATCAACTGAGGTTATTAAGGAAGTGTAACGGCTATAGAGGTTTATGATCGCTTACCCTAAGCAGCCCATGATATTACTCCTCAACGCGAAAGGCTGTTTTGACTTCAACCGCATGCAGGCTAGATCTCCAGTATGAAGTTTCTTAAAACGTTAAGGTTTTGAGTATTTCTTATTCAACCTTTTTTTCTCGGCGTTGCAATTAAAAAACAAGATGGGCTAAAAAACTTTCATTTTTTCTGAATCTTCTGTAGCAAACACAATTAGAACCAGATTATTTGTTGAAAAAAAGAAGAGAGCCCAATAAAATAAGTCAGTTCAAGCAGAATCTTCAAGGTGTGGGCAATGATACGTTTCTTTGCAAAATAGATGCGATCATATTTCATCTTCACGTACCATTCGGCATATTTTCAAATTTCGAGCTTAGAGTGACATAGTAATCCCTTTGTACGTATCATTACATTGACTTTGTAGTAAAAGGCAAATTTTCAGAGAGAAATCAAAAGTCAGTCAAATTTTCTATTTTTGTCAAACAGCAAATTGACCATGTGATTGTGGTAACAGGTGTTTCAAAGCAGAGTTCTGTTTAGTTCTGTTGTAATTGTCTTGCAGTGGAGAGGTCGATATTCATATTACCTCGGCAACTCCATATTGATAAGCTCTGCAGCGGAAACAAAAATTACGAAGATTACCTCAAATGAACAATGACAAAAAATACCCCTAATAGTTGTTTCTCGGATTCGGGTCCTGCCATAGCACCGTGAAAGTTCTTCATATTTTGCCACTGCCACTTTTCGACATTTTAAGGGGTAATTGCAGTTCCTCTTCGTGGACCTTTTATCACAGGCTAGCAGAAAACCTATCAAAAATTAATTATCGCAATCATAAGCTGCTTTGACAACGTTAAAGCTCGGCTACTTCAGCATCATTTCAGTTTTGTGGAGCTCCTGAGAGGCGTTTCTAAGTGAGAGGATAAAAGCCTAGCCAAGCCAGGACAAGCAATGAGATCGCCAGCTCTGCCACTACCCCACATTGCGCGACCTCAGGCGAGCTACACAAAAATTTCTGTGTAGAATCTGTTTAAGCCTGAAATATTTTCTACAGAGTCAAGAATGAACATGCGCTCATCCATTTGGAAAGTGCATGACGTTAGATAATTCTATTCTTACCCCAAGAGGGTCCATAATACTTCAAAAATAATGTAAATATTGAAACATGAAGGTTAGAGTAAGCATGGGCGAATGTCCTTAAAGTTAAAATTAGAAATAAGCATGTAGAAATTCGCATTATATTCAATGCACAAGAAAGTTAAAAATGGCTGTTGATGAAGCTTGCCGAGTTTCACTTCCAAGGCAGTGATGATGCCGGTCAGCTTATACTCTCACCACAGGACTCAAAAGAAAAGAAACACTGCAGGAGAGTGGTGCGAGGCTAAGGTTATCTGTTGACAATATAGAATTCGCAGAAAAACAAATGAACATGCTAAGCAAGCAACTTTTTGATATAGTAACGTTATGGGTCATTCTCCCCCACTTGTTACGGAATACGGCAATGATAATAACGAGGATTTCACTTTTCCAAACGCAGTGCTCTTTCCTAGTTGCCGTTTGCACCCTCATGGCATGCAACGTCTTCGCTGAAGACGCCGATAAGAAAGAAAAGAAAGACATCGAAGGACGAGGAGGCATTCTAGGTGGTGGTCTCGGAGTCGGCGGCTACGGTGGGGGCGTAGGACCTGTTCTTGTTGGCGGTGGTCTCGGAGGCGGTGGTCTTGGTGTTGGCACCGGCTATGGTGGAGTAGGTCTCACAGGTCCTGCGTTGGCCAAAACTGGGCTCATTGGAAGCACTGGCCTCGGATATGGTGGTCTCGGATATGGTGGTCTTGGATATGGTCGCCTCGGATATGGTGGTCTCGGCTATGGAAGCGGTTATGGTGGCCTTGGTTACGGTGGTCTGGGTTACGGTGGTCTGGGTTACGGTGGTCTCGGCTATGGAAGTGGTCTTGGCTACGGTGGCGGCTACCAGTCCGGCTACGGATCTTCCATTGGGGGCCAGCAGGGAGGATACAAGGGCGGCGCTAGTGGACTCAACCAGGTTTCCGCCGGCTTCGCTGGTGGCGCTTCCTTCAGCAAAGTAAACTCGTACAACAACAAGCAGGGTTACAGTCACAGCTCGGGTTTTTCGGCGAGCGACAGCAAGAGTTTCGGCTCCGGACTCAAGAAGGGCTCCACCACATTCGGAAGCGGTGCAGGTGGACTCCAGGGGGAATACGGCCAGACATCGTACGGACAAAGCGTAGGCACCGGCTACGGCGGTGGATACCACCGCTAAAGGTGGGTAAAAGCCTTTGCTGCTTTCGACACGTGTGCTTTGCTCTCAGGATACATACCTATAGCTTGCGGTATAGGCTTTATTTTTCATATTTTAGCAATGACAACGCCATTATGTGTGCTTTGAAATCGCAGAAGAGACAACGCCTTGATAATACCCGTACTAATATTATTCTATCGGTGACCCATTACAAATGGAAACCGCTAGTTTATTCGCGAAAGTATAAACAGTATGCTTCGCAGGGGAAGAAATAACAACAGATATACCACAACATAACGATTTAAGTATGAATAGAAATACCATTATTACAGATAAATCAAGAATACTTTGACAGCTCAATAGATCTAAAAGCACAAAAACAAGAATTCTTCATCGCATAACCATGACTTTATTTACCAGATAGAACAGTATCATGAGGTGTCCATAAAGACGAAAAAAATTATTTGGATTACAGAAGTATCCACAATGAAACACCAGTGAAAGACGTGGTACAGTGTTCGTTCCACTAAGGCAATAATGTACTTTGCCTGATTGTTCATATTGGAGAAGTTCACTTACCGAAAATGTTAAGTATGCGGGAAAGGGGAGGATAAAGGCGTTTTCACGAAGTGAATGATGGATCGTTTGGTGGGGCCGTAAATCACCAGTAACATCGATCAGTCATGCATGTAAATTAGGGCCGAGTGGTGTAAAGCTTTATTAAATCTTTATTGATTATAACTGGTATGTCGTGAATTTCGTTTTGCCTTCATTATTGCTGCTTTGCATTAACCCACCCTGCCAGTAGTTGGCCAAAAAAAGGTCTGTGCACGTTCCCTTGGTAGTTATTGGTTGTTTGAAGTTATGCGAAATGCATTGTATAGTTTATCGAGATGTCATCTACTGCAGAAGCCAGTCGTTGTCTGTGATCGCGTTCGTCATCAGCGCCATTTTCATTGTTATTGCGTACAGTGGGTACCTTGCATGTGCTATGCTTCAATGACAGAAAAAGAATGTGTGGTCTGGAACGCGTTTGTTCTTCATCGTCATCGTCAGTGGCGGCTACGGCTATGCCGCACAACGCCTACGCCGACACCAACGCCAACACCGACGCCAACGCCAATGGACAAGCCTTGACAAGAAGGAGCTTCGGCCCTAAAAGCATAGTGTTTCGAAACAATGCGCGTCAGCTTAGCGCCCCCAAAAAGTGTATGTTCAAGAAGAATATTGAAAAAGCGCGAAGTTCCTTTGGTCATATCACTATATCTACCAAACAGAGTGTGGGAGTTTTTTCTCATATTTAGGTCTTACTTCTACAATTTGCCATAAATATGTGTGTGTACTTATGACGTTGTACGGGAGCTTGTCATTTAAAATAAATACAAATTGCACTGCTTTATATCTTTTTCAGATTGAGTCCTACGTCCTGCTTTGAAGCCCTACTTCGACGATGCCTGTGTTCAAATATGGTTTCGTGCCACTTTTCTGAACTGCCAATAAAGCTTGTTGCTCCAAAACTCACACCTGGCGGCCAATTTTTGCTGTGCCTGTTTGTGCGTTGTTAAACACGAAGACTCATTGAAACTTTCACCAGAGAACCACAACATGAAATTGCATATATCGGCTCACATAAAGACCTGCGGGACACTATTTCTTGGAAACACCAACTTTTTTGAGTCTGTAATCTACGTCACAGGAACGTCCATGGGATACAAAAATTGCACACAGAATAAGCACGTTGGTACTTCGATTAGACACCGACTTTTCTGAAATCACATATCCGAGAAACATTTGCTTATTAAATTGGCCTTATAGTATCGGTTGAACAAGATAATACTAAATCCAAATATACATGGTTGCTTTTGGCAGGTAGTGATAAATGATTTTACTATGAAACGAAATTCTCATGAATGTTCAAAGTCGATTGAACTTCTGCTGTTGCAGGCCTTAGGCTACAACGTAAAATTGTTTGCCCTATAGAGGTTACAGATTTGTCCAAACGCTGTAACTATTACTCTTCAGGCTGAGCAACCGTTATTGCATAAGAAGTATAAAGTTGTCTGCGGTGAAAAAAGTTATAGTTACAAATAAATAATAGAGGAACAGAGAAAATGAAAGCAAAAGCAGGGAGGTTACCGTTAACCAGGTTAAACTCGGTTGGCTACTCGGGATGTAGTAGTGGGAGGAGAAGAATAAGTAAAGAAAGAAAGAGATAGAGGTACTTGGTTAAGAACATGAGCTTCTGACAGGAGCAATAGTGGAGATAAAAAACAAAGTATATTCTTCAAAACTTTTTCCCTTGTCGCTGTTGCGTTGAAGGTTATATGTCCAGAAAAGTCGCTGTGAAGAAAAGTTTATCTGTCACGACCAATGCTTAAGTGTGGCTCTTAAAGCATTAGGTTGTTGGTCAAGGCATCACGAAAAAAAAAAACCTTTAGAATGAGCAACGACTGCTTGCTCAAATTCTCTGGACATATGCTGAGCAGATTTGCAAAGACCAATTTGTTGGAGTCCCGCAGTCTTCTCGTTAGGCATGTATGACATTCGACGCTGACATGTTGATGCTATAGCTATTCGCCCATAATTCATGGAACGTGCCGGCGTATTTACTGAGGGTCGCATAGATTCAAGAGTTCGCACAGGTACAAGCATCGTGTATATGTCGGTATTACTACAGACAAAACTATTCGGGTTTAACCTGGGATAACAGTGACGAAGGTTCCGCAACATGCCGAGGTGGCACACAAAGAAAAGTGGGAAGGGGAGGTTCAATTAGCGTTCACCCTTTCTTCTCGAAACTTTTCAGTGGCCTCAACATTCATCACGACCACCTTTCTGGTGGTTTGAAGTCTGTGTGGACTTCACCTGCGTGACTGCGCCAGCAGCAATATGGGAAAACAACAAGCATCAAGGAGCATCTTATACAGAGAGGTAACACGGCCTCTGTTCGCCCAGTGAAGGAAGGTCACCGGGAAAATATGAACAAGTATGCCTACCAGTTAGAACACGGAAAGAGGGAAACCTTGAAACACCGAGTCTTTGTACTTGCAGGACAAAAGCAGTATAATCTGCGTGAACTTGAGCTGGAAGTATTGATAAACCGAATAGATTCAAAATATTGCTATATGTGCGACAATTACGTAGCGTCAACTAAACTTTGCGACACCACAGCAGCGCCACACTTATTTGCATAATCGGTGCTTTCTAAACTTCTCGCGCTGCAAACCGTCTCATGACAAATGAAGCTTGATTTCACCATTAAAGTTAAATAAATTGGGCTGTCGTGTAGCAGAGGTGCGTTAAAGCAGGAAAACAAACAAAAAAAACGTTGCGCTGGGGGGTTTTATTCGAGTTTTTTTTCTTCTAGTGATTATTACGAACCGTAGTTTCCATTCCTGAACAAGCGCAAGCGGCAATCAACCTGCGAAGCAGAATGAGTGGTCACCGGGGCTTTGTATGAATGTATACTCACAGGCGATGCCGTCAACTGTTTGCTGCTTTCTATTTTTGTTTTCTAGTGCCCGCGCCGCCAAGGACAATCTTTTGCTCTTTTCGCTATATGTTATAGTTTCCCCACACCACGGCTATTGCTTGAGCACAACCTGAGAATAATATTGCGATAGCAATTATATGGGCAGTTTCGGCTGGTTTTTGCCGTCACCGCTGCCACCACCGTCATTCACGTATATGTATATGCATGCGAGGAAGGATGTGCTAGCGTCCTCTTTCTGCGGATCGAACATCCCCTTTCAGGTTTAGTTATAATATCTTAACTTTCCTGAACAGTAATAGAATAAGTTTGCCAAAGTTGACCTTTGAAATAAGCATATAAAATGCAAATACATCAAATTAACACAGAAAGGACATTTTAGTTTGCACGAAAAACAATATTCTGCGCTGTGCTGCTGCGCGGATGGATAAAATTCTTTAAAAAACTGCATGACCCCGAAAAACTTAACTCCAGCTTACAGAAACTGTAAAATCTGCTCTATGCGTTAAAGAAATGTGTAGACGCTTCTCAAATATAAGGAAGGTCAACATATCTGTAAAAACTTGTAAAAAAAAGGTAATCTGTTTGAGTAGGTCGTGCATGTCAGACACAATCAAATGAATCCAGAAGAAGATTAATCCAGGGAGAGTATAGGGTACATTAATTGCTGTCTTTATTTTCAATCAGAGGTAACCATGACGCAAACTTAAATTTAAATAAAAACAATCGCCCTTTTTGCCGATGGAAGATGGAAGGAAGGCTGTGAGTTCGGATGCCACCGAAGGAAAGGGTATATATCTCCGCCATTTTATTTAATTTAGTTTTACGTCATAACTACACGCTGTAAATAAAGGTGACAATTAAGCCCCTTTCCTGATATATTTGCCTTTTGACTCATTTGGTAGCGTTAGTCGCAGCGTTTCAGCGCCCCTTTCGAAACTGGCACCGCTTTATTGATGCCAGGGTGTTCCTCTTCAGCAAGCCGGACTCACTCTATACAGCACTTCATTTTGATTGTTTCAACGAAATTGTTGCCTACGATACAACTTCACTAGGTGAACCCATCCGCAGAGTGCACCTCTTTTCTCAGATACCAAAATGCCGCGACACCCATTTCGGGCCTCCTCGTATATCGCATACACGTGTCCGGACCAACGCCAGTTCCTCCGCGAAGTGCTGCGGATGGCGCACCGGAACGGAAAACGGCGGTGGCCGGAACGGAAGTGGCGCAATCTCTTGGAAAACACGGTGTTTAGCGACGCGCCCTGGACGTGAGACGGCATCTCGATTTTCGACCATGCTTCGTTGCGCTTTCGGGAGCCCTACGGGTAACTAAAAAGCACCAATGAATCGCCTAAACAGTGCCACGGCGCAAGTGCACCGAATGGCACGGGTGCGGAGCGGTTTGCGAGTTTTTGTTTCGGAATAAAAACACACAGCTTCCGCTGCGTTTGGTATAAAAAGTTAGCCGCTCCTACACTGAAAGTTACAAGCACCTCGGCTCGCTTCTCCACGGCGAAGAATCGCGAGAACTCCAGAGAGAAAGCCTCCCCGTTTTACGCGGACCAAGGCAGCTATGAAGGTAAGAGTGCGAGAAAAGAGGGATTTACCTGTATGGTGTGAACCAGTGTGAAATGAGGGTCATGATGACACGGTAATGGCATAATGAGAATGGCACAAATTTAGTTCAGTGCTAATACGTAAATGTGTTCGACGTTATACCTGCAGACAGGAGAAAGTAAGGAGATGAACAGGCGGGGCTCGCTGCCCTTTTTCCCATGAGCCTTACGCAAATTCAGCACAGAGTGTGTCAATGGAAAGTAAAGCGCGCAATATCACTCGCTACATATTCAAACGTAGCGGGTGTAGGTAGAGCACAAGTGTACCTATTGTCATCAGAAAGAAAAGGGCACACCACGATAAAATGCGCACGTCTGAAGCAGGTAGTTGTGGTGAAATATAAGTAGCTAATATGAAATATCGAAAGTAATGTGGAATTTTAAGGGAAGATCCAAGCTGTTACACGTGGAACATTTTGTAACATAAAATTTTAACATGGGGTCGTTTCCTGGTTTAGTCTGCTAAGAGTATTATTTTAGACCTGGTTTGTTTGTTTGTTTAGACTCGGTTTTGAACATTACCAGCCATGTTCTCAGCCTTCACTGACCCTGAGTCATAATTGGGTAGTGGTTATGGAACGCAGATTCAAGATATCCGCAGATTACGGGGTGCCGCCAGCTCTAACGACAAGCGGTGTTCACGAGTTCTTTTTGTACTGATAAAAATATAGTAATACTATACGCTGCACACGTAACGCACTGGCTTCTACAAGATATGTTATTTTTCATAATACGAAGGTCGTCGTCATTTAGCAACAGTTGGTCATAACACGTTCATTCAGTCACCTTAGCAAAACGCGTGTTGCAAGATGAAGCTGAATTTTGTTTGCGTTCGCGACAAAAGTGATAACAGCTGGTTCAATTTTGCCCCTACACTGCAGTTATTTGCGGTGGCCGTTGTATTTGTCCTGGTGACAAGGGGAGTTCTTGCTGACGAGGTTCCCAAGAAGAACGTGGTCAACAAGTTGGAGCTTCCTAAGAAGGAGGTAGTGAACAAGTTGGAGCTTCCCAAGAAGGAGGATGGTCCCAAGAAGGACAAGGACATCGAAGGACGCGGAGGCTATTATGGTGGCGGTCACGGTTACGGTGGTGCCTATGGTGCTGGAGTGGGTGGTTATGGCGTGCCTGGTCCAGCTGTTCCCGGCGTCGTAGGCACTAAGCTCGTTGGAGCCGCCGGTGGTCACGGTTATGGAGGCGGCGTCGGCTATGGTGGTCACGGTTACGGAGGTGGTGCAGGCTATGGCGGAGGCTACCAGTCTAGCCACGGCAGTTCTTCAGGCGGCTATCATGGAGGCTACCAGGGCGGCGCTGGCGGCTACAACCACGGATCGTCAGGTTTCTCTGGTGGCTCCTCTCACAATAATGTCAACGCTTACAACAAGAACCAAGGCTACAGTCACAGCTCGGGATTCTCGTCAAGCAGCGGGAACACCTACGGTACTGGACACCAGCAAGCAGCGTCCGGGTTCGGTGTCGCTGGTTCCGGACACAAAGGTGGCTATGGGCAGTCATCCTATGGCCACAGTGTCGGTGGCGGCTATGGAGGAGGCCTCGTTGGCGGAGGATACCATGGCTAAAGGTAAGCTATGAAGTGTAAAAACGAGGATATATCAGTTTAAATTTTGTGACGACTTAGCAGCTTTAAATTTGTAGCTGGTGCATGACATTCCAGAACTGTGATGACTTCACAAAACAACGCTGTCAAGTCTATTTACTTCGTTACTCACCGAATCATTATGAAAGGTTATACGCCATTGATTCTATGAAATAGAACAATTTTTTTCTCATTGTACACGAAAGAGTGCAATTAAGACCATCGGGAAATTTTCTAAATATTCACTCTGCAAATGTATTCAACCGGTGAATAAATAAACCCACACTAAAATAATTAACCGTGATTAAGTACATAACTAAAAGTGAATTAGAGAAAAGTATTTTTATATGAACAACGTATTCGGTACTCACTGATTAGCGTCACTCATCGCCTGTTACTTCATTTATTATAACACAACTTTCAAATCCCTTCTTTCTCACTTCACACTTTCAATTCGACAATGTGCAAGAACTCGATAACAAGTAGCAGTCACACCACATCCACTTCCGATGTGCTCACCTCAATTGTAGCGTAAAAACGTTCTGAAACCCAAGGAAACAGCACGCATATTCTTCCGATTCAACCATGAGGTGCTCATTCCACTTCTGTCACCAGTGACAGGGTACGCGACAACCAAGCTCTTACACTGCTGAGCTTTACATATGCTGCCCATCTTAGATGGCGGCTTCATGAGATTCAGCTGCAGGGAGCTATTTGATGGGACACATCAAACAATTTTGACACGAATGAAATATTTTCATGTGGAAAGAGAAATATTGCAAATAAAAGTATTCATTGATTGATATGTGGGGTTTAAGTCCCAAAACCACTATATGATTATGAAAGACGCCGTTGTGGAGGGCTCCGGAAATTTTGACCACCTGGGGTTCTTTAACGTGCATCCAAATCTGAGCACACGGGCCTGCAGCAAATAAAAGTATGTACTTGTTTTGTGTTTAGGGCTGCCTATGTATAGAGCACGATTTAACCTCGTACTCCAACCAACAAAACATTTAGCGCTGAAGGTCAAACCATGAGAAGTGTACAGAACTCTTTATTCTTTTCAGTTTCGCCATCACATCTACGCAGCTACCTCGTTGGTGTTCTTGCCGTGGTCTGGTTCCTGGGAAGCGTCCGGGCATTCAATAAAACTTGTTTCATAAAGTACACCAATCATGTCTTTCAATGACAACGAAGCATATGAGAAAATTTAGGACCCCAAAATTTACAGCCATTACAGTTGCACGCTTCGAAATCTCTTACTGCTACTAAATTTCGTATAATATAGACACTTGGTCAATCATCAACAAAAAAATGTCGCAGCTTTGTCACAATGACGAAGAAGTGAACGCGATAGCAACATATCGGAAGGTCATCCGCAGAATGGCAAGTAGAATGAAACGTTCCCCGCGTTTCTCACGCACAGAGGACGCACAAAACGTGCTCACAGGTATTGATTAACGTGAATAAGCGTCTCAGTTGTTACTTCGTGGTGTCTGAACAGCGCCCTTTTCGCAAACGGAGGTTGTGCAACGATTGCAGTGACCTTTGTGCGCCCGGTCACTACAACACACTCGTTCGGACGAAACTCAAAGGCTAGCCAAGACGTACGATTCTCCCCACTTCAATATAAGGGCGCGTGATCGAGCGTTACTCTCTTATTTTCTACGTGGGCCAAAGTACCCTCGAGAGATGAGAGCCGCCGCGCGCTAACTGTGTCATCTTGCTGATAATGCTAAAAACACGATAGTTCCCCCCTGATATGCCCGCCAACCGCGGTAAGTGGTAGATATGAATAGCTTGCCATTTGAACGTTGAAGGAGGTACCTCTCGGTGGCTCAGTGATTAACGCCTCACATTGACGACGTGGAGGTCCCACGTTTGATTTCACGCACCGGAGTCATTTTTCTGGATTTTTTATCTTTCTAGCGTTTTCATATATATCGATACGTATACATATACGGTGCATGACATCGACTCTGGCGGCGAAATCCAGCTGAGAGTGTCAATATATTTGCTATCACAATAAAAATGAATGGCAAAAACTGTACCTTAAATGTTGATAATGACATCATCCACAGATGTCCAACGTGTCATAAAGCGTACCGCCCGAAGTTGCTAACGATATAATTATGGCAGCCTAAATTGGCCGAAAAGTAATCATGAACATTTTTTTATGAATATACGACAGGGTTATAGAGGGAAAAGGGCTATGGATTATTCGTAGGAAAGGCTTCAATTCGCCCATCTTACTCGATCGGATATTAGCGCTGGTTAAAGTGTTAATTGTGTTAATTTCTGTAATTACTGTAATAATTGTTGTTTGTACGCATCTGATGATGACTTCTGTCACAGGAAAGGCAATGCCGCAAGTAGCATGCAGATACCTTCTTTCTGTGATTTTTAAAGCGTATTAAACACATTTTTGAAACATCTTGTATATGTAGGCACTTAACGTGACACTAAATGTAAATACTAAGTTGATGTTGATTGGTGAAAGTGGTCCAGAAACCTTGCAGTGCTGTTTTGGGCCAATGAAGTGTTTATTTTGAAATAAAAACGCATTTTAGTGGTCCGCACCACATTAGCACACTTCAAATTACCCGACTCAAATTGGACTGTTTCATGTCACTGTTGCCTTGCCCTACGCTGCCCGGCTTTACGGCGCTCCCGCGGAAACTAGTAGCAGCAGAGTGAAAATAGCAGGAGCCGCAGCAGCAACAACAGCCATTGAACAATTTTTCGCCATGTACTTACTAGTGATTGATCACTAGTGATTAATTGTAGTCAGATGCAGTGACATCATAGGGACCATTTTCAAGCTATCACCCTCTTGGCATCGGTCGTGTGGTACATTTAGCTCAATTTCTCGTTAAAAGGACACTGCTCTTGATCCTAATGTTTTTTAGACGTTGTCATACATAGAGCGTTCATTTCAAGGTAAATTGTTATTTCCTTTAGTACCCCTTTAAACAGGAGTGCGCGCTACTTCTGGATATCCACCAATATGCTGGGAAAGGAATTGATGAACATCAAACCATGAAGATATTCGTATGGCTACAATGCTTCGTTGTGGGCATTGGCCAGAATGGCAAGAGCGAGCTGCTTGTTTGAGCGGTTGAAACGGAGAACGTGCCAGTTTTCTGGAAGAAGAGAAAGCCGCCTCAGTTATCGGCGCCTGTCACGAGCGTCCGTGTCCTCATGCCCTTGTGCCATCAAAGCCTCGATGGCCTATCTCACGCTGAACGTTGCTAGGCGCGCTCGTGCTCAAGCCTCGTATCGTGCGGCTCTCAGTCAAATCGTTCAACGACGCCATGACGCCTGCCATCGGCATCTGGCTGCAATCACCAGCGCCACCAAAGCCTCCGCCTGCGCTCCATCGAAGTCCCGACCTCCTGGACCGAGACATGCCAACTGTCGTTGCTCCTGGAAACCAGAAGAGGAGAAATACGAAGAAGCCGAAGTATTCGTTCTGTGGCCGCACCGCGATCGGCCAGTGTCCATACGCTTCACCGCCGCTGTTGTCACCACCTAACACGCAGGCAAAACTTCCAGAACTCGCCCTTCTCACGACGCGACAGCAAGCGAATGAAGACGAACATCAGCGTGACAATTCGGAACATCCCACAGAACGTTTGGTTTCCCGACGACGTCGAGGCGGACATCTCACGATGGATTCAGGGATGACGCCGAGTTCCACATCCGAAGCACGGCTGCATCACCGTCATCGGTTGGTGCCCGGCCTGAAAAGGTGTTCGAGGGAGTTTCTCCTGATGCCGTCACTGGAAGGCGAAAGCGGACGCGTTGAAAGGGTTGACAGAGCCGAAGGCTCTTGCAGAGTCCACCACATTTTTCATGCGTTGGCGCACGCTGACTCGTTGGAGGACGCTGACCATCTGGGAGGCCTGCGGGCCACCTGCATCTCGGGCTCCGACTCCAGCTCTTGATTACGCCAACTCGCTTGTCAGGCTGGCTGCGAGGACTTCGTGGAATGAAACGCGTGCGCTGGTTCGTCTTCGGCGAACCAGCGCAGCGCAGCTAGGCGGCGTCCAAGGTACTGCGCGTCGGCCACCACTATTTTGTTCGTAGATTTTGTACCGTCACCGAATAAAGTCAGTGTTATTTGTCTATCTTTCTCTTTACAAGCTGGCAACAGCTCTGAGGTAGTGCCAGAGGGAAGCACGGGGTAGAGTGGGAAGGGGAGCTTGCTCTAATTTACGCCCGCGCTAAAGCTCAACCGTACTGGTTCGCCAAAGCAAAGGTTCCATGTATCGAACCTGACGAGCAAGCTGACCATCGAAAACGTTCAGAATTTTCCGGTAGCACAATCTTTTGAGCATGTTTGCTATGAAGAATTTAGTAGGGAAGAATGACGGAACAAGATGAATCACTTTTTTTAGAATAGAAATCGGAGCTCTATTTTTTCCTCTCTTTTAACTCCTCGCGATGGTCAAGTGGTCAGGGTACTCGACCGTTTATCAGGAGTTTCAGGTTCAAATTCAGGCTGTGGCGGTAACATGAAGATGGAGTAGAAATACTGGAAGACTGTGAGCGTAGATTACGGTCCAGGATATAAAAATGGCATAGATTTAGGTTCCCGTCGAAAAGAGCCCACGCACTCTAGTTTACTGTAGTCCTCAACTAATGTGTCCTGCATAATATCGTATATACTTGCTACGTAAAATTGCAACAATGACTGATCCCTCAACCCTTTTTTTGTTTTGGTGCTGTAGCTTCTAGCAACACTTCGTTCCTTTATTGGTGGCTATTCAATCCACTTCTAGTCAAACGGAGTGTGTACGCACTGCCTGAAAACTCCGTATAAAAAAAGCTCATTTCTAATGCAGTGAATTGTTCACTGTTAAAAGTGGTACAGGCCAGATATGACGACAAGACATAGGTCTTATATGATAAGATAAGAGGGAACCGGGTGGGTCATTACCCTGCACATTTCGCAAGGCTAGATACGCCGGCTATCTATAACAACCTGATGCTAATTCTCAGCACATTCGAAGCATAGGTTTAGTAAAAATGACGGTTGATTAACTGTCAAGAGAATGAAGTAAGATGTCGTTATGGGGTTGGCGGCGTACTTGCAAGATGTATTTACCGGAAACAGAGACGAAAGTATAAGCGGTTGACCAACACATACTCACGCACCTGTCATTTGATGATTATGATGATAATGATGATGATGATGATGATGATGATAAAACCTCTAACGTGGCTACTACCTACTCATGGGGATCGGCCTGTCAGTTTCTGTGGTTCTTCGTCTTCTTTCACTTCTTCTATCCATAGCAATATAACTAAATGAGTTTGTTTAAACAGCAGACTGCCTGCCTGTGAACAATTATAGGATCGTTGCGATGCCAGCGGAGCAGGTCTAAACCACGCACTTGTTCATATATTGCCCATGGCAAATACCCACTGTGGGGCAATGGTTAAGAATGGAGTGGTTCTATAAAACAATCGTGAGTTTTAAAATGATGGAGGTTATATATAATAAAGATTACAAATTATCTAGGAAATTATGATACTTCATCTAATGCATAAATTTTTAATAAAAAACTTCTTTCTTCAAATGAAGCAATATCCTGATTTTTTATATGTACATAAAATTGTAAATATTTTAGGTCATACAACAGATTATTAGTTAACCGATTCCTTTAGTTAATATAGTGCCTGACAGCCGTGCATACCTTCGCACTGGAGAACTCAAAATAGAAGGTCCAAAATACAAAATCACAGGCACAGATAAATCTATACCAATGCAAAGTAAATGTAATTTATTTAAAGGGTTTACCGTACTGTAGTAAACTCCCTGCACGTCAAACGAAATCATCTATTGGGTTCACTTCCCTACAGAACGCGAACAGTGGCGATGGTGTTTGAGCAGACCAAAGAGCAGACCTGTGTTTGTAAAAATTAAGATTCTGTACTCGGCAGCGCAACCTCGTCACAGCTACTTCTAGTTTACGAGCTTGGAAAAAAAGTCCATCGCCAGGAATACAATAAATGGCAATATTCGATAGAGTTTGTCAATGCTGTGACTCCAAAGGCTTCCATACGCGCACGCCGGCGGAATCGAGCAGTGGTCACTTAAGCAGATCATCGAAAGTGCGCTAAAATCGATGCATCTGTTGACAACTCAGCTGAACAATTGGTCATTTCATTGAGAAACAACCCTTGTCCAGTCATGCTAGAAGAGATATAAATAGGGTTATTAGGAAATAACCCTATATCAAGTTCAGACACGCTAGTATGGCTACAGAGAAGCACGGCAAATCAAAACAACGTGTGTATTTTGAAAGAGAAAGAAAGCGAGAAATGTAAAGAGAGAGAAAGAAAGAGAAAATATGAAGAAAAATATAAAGTTAGCTTAAGAGAAAAAAACGCAGCAATATATAACAAGGAAAGTATAACAAGAAAGAGACGAGCAAATAAGCAGAAAATTTACTAAGAACACGGAAGGCTTCCCTGCTCAGCACTTTCTTCAGTCTCCGAACTTCTACTAAGAGCTGCCTTAAGATTTTTTTTCTATATAACTGAAATGTGGCATGACTAGCACTCATAAATTTACGTCGGGAGATATGAACGCCTACCGGCGAAATGTTATAATATTATAGGCTGCGTTTTTTCTTTACTTTATTTTAATTACATTCTGTTTATAGTAATAACTATCAGAGAAACATTACGTGACACGTGACCTTTATGATCAATTCAATCTTTAAGGGTAGCAGCCTTCAGCATACGGCGCACTTTCAGTTCACTTGCGATCACTCTAGAGCGAAAAAAGACCGCTGTGAAGTGGATGTAAGACCTACAATAAAATGGTCTGCCCTTTCGGAAAACTCCTGTAATTATCTCAAATACCCTCGACGAGTTCAACACCCGTCACCTTAGCGTGACGTCTGCAATCAACCCCGCGAACGCGCCGACCCACTTCCGATGCACGGAGCGGGGGCCATGTGTAAAGAAGTGCGTACTGTAAACGTTCGCATATAGGCGCTGTCATCCCGACTCGTGATAATTCGTACCCTGCAGATTTTCAATTTGATGATGTTTTTTTCGAATAACGTTCAATTACTTCACCATAATATTTTACATGGTTTATTGCAAGATCACCTGATCAGCAACACAACAAGTCTTGTTATTCCTGCAGATGCACCACATTGTGACGAAAAGTCTGGTGTTGGTATTTTTATACCGAATTTAAATTGGTTTTATTCCCTTCGACTACACCAGATTTCAAACCCGTTTTTGTGGCTAAATATTTGGCATTACTACTCGCCTTACGCAAGTTAGATACGTGGCCATTACATCAATGCTATGATAAAACATTATCAACGGATGCAAGATTTGTGCCGAACTTCAAGTAATAAAAACCTTCGCATTTGAAGAAACGTCCAGTTAGTTTTGGTGCCTGGACATAGGATTGTTTCTCAAAGAAATACAGTGCTCGTAAAAAGTTCACTAGCCGGGTTCCCATAGCAATACATGGCATCGCAATACGTGGCCTGTGGACTTTTGACCTCCACTGTACATCTATATAGATATTGCTTGTCTTTTCTCAATGAAGTTTAGTTACCCGTCAGTGCTTCTTATGTGCCCTATGTTTTTCATCCTTATCCTACATGCACGGCTTCAACAAAACATAAAGCATGAGCGCGCTTAAAGAAATGTATATTTCTTATCACACATTGTGACCGCATGAGGTCTTGGCGAAAGGAAAAATGCCCGAGAACAGTGATAAATGAGTCTCATGAACATGCTCGTTAAAATTTTCGAAATGTACGTAGCGAAGAGACATGCACAAGCAGGTCTGCAGACTACGTACGGCACAAGAGACGTGTGTTTTGGACCCCGGTGCTGGGCTTCTTTAAAAAATCCTTTTGACACATCTCAGCTCCCATGTGGGCGCAGCACTCGAACGCCTTCGGATATCCTCCGAAAGCGACAAACTAACCCTCCATATTCCCGTTTTAACGACAAAGTACGAACAAGCAACAAGCCAGTCTTCAGATTGAAACAACAACAGGCCGGGGGACAGGGATGAGCGGAAAGACGAATGTACTCCTGCGTGCGCTGATTAGAGGCAGAAAGGATAGCGACACCGTTTTTTTGTGCTCTATACAATAGTACATTATTGGCACAAGGCGGGTGCTTTTTTTCTTTGTATCAAATGAAAAACACAACGCTTCCCTCAAGTCCACAATAAAAGAAGAGCCAAACTCTAAAGGTACACCCACATTGTCAAGAACCTTCACCGAAGACAACCACATCCACGAAGATGAAGGTACGTTTCAGGTCACTTGCATTAACTAGCTCTTCCTCTTGGCATGTAATGCAGAACAATTCAGGGCTCTTCACAGTGCCCCTAGCGTGTTATATAAAGTATAGTCTACAACTTAATATCACCACAACAAGCCATTCCCCTCTTTCATCGCACAGCTATCTTTCTCCTTCGTAAGTTTATTAGCGCATTGAGTTCTCCAATCACATTACAACTCCACGTATTCACTGCCGTATCGAACACAGATCTTGATTTTCTGCCGTTTTTGTTGGCTATGGTTGTTAAACGTCATACTAGTTTCTAGGGATGCTTTTATCTGAAGGTGCCATTCATAACCACCTTAGCACGATAAAATGGCCCTGAGGCGTCCCGCAACATAACAAAATTTAATTGTGGAGATTCCTTCAGGTGCAGGGGATCAACGGTATCACTTCACAATTTGTAAGCTGTCCAGAGTCATTACGTTTTAAACAGATGCTCTAGATTCATTCCAATCTAACACATTTGTGACAATTTTTTAGGTTACCAGATGGAATATACTGCAGTAGCCTACTGAAGCTGTTTTAGAAGCGCAATAAGGTACCCTCTGAAGGTTGAATTTGTTTACTTCTTCCACTCCTATAGCGTAACAACAGCTTTGAATTTGCAGTAGTAGCTGGAAAGGTGGCTATTGAGAGCGGTCATTGTTTTTAACGAAATTATGGGGACAAAGCCATAATATGACCGCATTCGGATGGCTTTAAATTCAAATTGTACGAGAAGAACGTTCTATGCAATACAAGCTATCATTTAGGAGCCCTTACTGCATAGAAATATTTCTACGGGGTTCTTACACTTTTTATGAAGACCGCAGGGCAAAAACCATAATTTCAATGTATTGTATATTGCCACGTAGCTTTTGACCATCCCATCACCCCCACAGGCGCCAGCTAACAGCCCTTTGCAAACGGGTAGCCCCCTTTTTTTCTGTACAAGTCACTTGCTGACGTGATACAACGCGTACGTGTCTTTAAAGCTTAACTCATACAAAACCGCTGGCGTGTGACTAAATGTGTTTTTCACGTTAGGGGACTTTAAAGTGAGGCAATGAATAAGTTTACCTTCACAAAATTCACTCTGAAAACTTTAATATCGTTCATTTTATCATAATATCTTTGATACCACAAAAGAAAATCCTGACCCAAGTCTCATATTCAGGTTTTGTTCGATATCTACAGGTTTCGTAGGAAATCATTTCTAACTACAGACCTATATAATTATTATTCACGTGCTGCAAGCTACTCAAGCACATCATTCACAGGCACATTATTCAATACCTAACTGACAACAATATCCTTTCACAGCATCAGCATGGTTTCCTCAGTGGTTTTTTCACTGTCACACAATTGATCGAATTTACACATGACATCGCTTCATCACCTAATAACCACGAACAAGACGATGCCATTTTTATTGAATACTGCAAAGCTTCTGACAAGGTATGCCATAAAAAACTTCTGATCAAACTTCGTAACATTCTTACAGGTTGATATGCTCACAAGTTACTTCACTGAATTACGGATTATTTGCACCTGAGGAGTCAGTTTGTTCGCTACAACCACGAACAGCCGTCACAAGCTCATATTTATTCAGGTGTTCCGCAAGGCTCTGTCTTGGGACCCCTTTTATTCATAATTTACATTGACGATGTCACTCAGGTTGTCATTAACACCCCAGTTAAGCTCCGCCTATACGCCGATGACTGTGTATTGTATTCCATTATACGTAGCGTCACTGACCAAGCTTTGTTAAATGATTTGTTGTCTTCCCTTTGCAAATGGAGTAAAACTTGGCGAATGGAGCTTAATTTTCATAAAACCGTGACAATACCCTTGGAATAATCTGGACACAACTTTGAAACAACTACCGCATGCACTGTTTGTTGAACAAGTGTCCACTTATGTAATTTGATGTTTTTAATTTTGCTGTTGTTCCTTTTGTTTGATATTTTATTGTTTGTTGAAAAGATGTCTAATTACGTAATTTTGTGTTTTTTTATTTCTGCTGTTTTTGTTTGTTTATTGTAACCACTCTTGCAATGTCTCAAACGTGAGACAGCAGTATCTGTAAATAAAAAATATCCGCGCATGACGTCACTAAGTTAAATTTTCACCTTTTATATTCCGGTTCGCCCAAAGAAAATTGCTAAAAGTTGGTATAACTTTCTGGGGCTAGGAACTTTATGCTTATTAATTGGAACGACGTATGCCTTAGTAAATGCCGTCAAAATCTATGACCTTTGGGTGATCCGCTCGGGAATATCAAGTTGGCGACGCCCCCTGCAATTTCTTTTTTTTTCGCCTTTTCTCCCATACCAAGCGGCTTCTTGCGGAAAGCATAGCGATTCTAACATTAAGAAAAAAAGACTCTACTTAGTGAGCGAACTATCTCGTTTGTTTGTAGTGTTCCATAACATTGCCAAGTGAATGAACCGTGAGAACGGACGCAAGACGTCCAATTCTTCACCTCGAGAGCGACATAAGGTCCCCGCCTCAATTATTAACGAGCGTTGTTTGTTATTAAGAAGTTGTACTGTACGGGGTACGTGGTCACACTGTTAAACCGCTAGCACGATTGTTTTCTCAGAGATATTAATGATGGATGCACCTTTCTGAAACACAGACTTTCGCCGCCGCTGTCTGCGCCCTCCTAGTCTGCAGTGTTTACGCTGACAAGAAAGAAAAGGTCGAAGCACGCAGAGGCCTCTTGGGTGCTGGTCTCGGAGGCGACGGAGTTGGAAGACCTGGTCTCGCGGATTTCATCGGTGCTGGTATCGGAGGCATCGGACTTGGACATGGTGGAGGATTCCAGTCCGGATATGGCAATGCGGCCGGTGGCCACCAGTCTGGCTTCCGGGGTGGAGCTTCCGGACACAACCAGGGCTCAGGGGCTTTCGCTGGTGGTTCCTCCAACAGGAACGTGAACGCTTACAATGACAACAAGGGCTACAGCCACAGCTCGGGCTTCTCATCGTCTGGCAGCAACGCATTCGGCGCTGGAAACAAGCAGGGGTCCTCTGGCTACCAAGGTGGTGCTGCCGGACATCAGGGGGGCTTCGGATCTCAGTCATTTGGACAGCAGGGCGGAATTGGCTACGGTGGTGGATAACATGGCTAGACGTGCCTGTGCCACTGAAGGTAATCGTGTCATTGTACAATCAAGCACTCAGAATAAAGCAAAGCGCCTTTGCAACGAAAACACTTGTTTACCGAAGGCTTGGTGGCTTGTTCACAGTTTTGTGGTGCACGACATTCACAAGAACCTAACCAGTGTAACAACATATTTTTGAATACATCAAGTACTTTCCTAAAGCGCATTCAACTCCATAAAGTAGTTTTCAGTAAACGGAGGTGTAGTCATTGCAGTAAGACGTGCGCGGCACGACACGAAAGCATACAATGTGCGGGGTTTTTCCATCAACGCCTTATTTTATCAGACACCACAATATTTCGCACACGCCTTCTTCTCCTAGTATGGCTTCTCATTAGTTATGGTGGACTGTCATAGTAAGAACTTCGAAATAGATGCATGATTTTTTATCAGAATGTATCTGAATAGGAGCTTCGTTTATAGGTTCTGAGAAATAAGGAAACGTTCTTAGTCTGCATGCTCGCTTCGTTTACTACGTGTAGGAAGAACAAGGAATACATGCTGTAACCAGGGGTGACGCTGAATAATGGGGGGAGGAGTGCCGAGGTTGCTACTTGCAAGAGCAAGCAGAGTCAAAAGACGACGCATAACCACCTTCACCCCCAACGTTTAAGACAAAGGCCTGTCATGCAAGTCCCCTTTCCTCTAAAGTAAAACAGATCTTGGCGCGACTCCTGGCTCTTCTCTGTTTTTAGTCTCGGAAAATAAAAACGAAGGTGAAAGAACGGGCGATACTCATTGTTCATATGTGAAAAAAAGAGTTCAGTTAAAATATAAAGGAACATTTGACTTTTATCAGCAGTTATTAATTTAACGTATAATAAGAAAATTTGCAGCACAAATGAATATTGTAAGCTAAAACGAAAAATACCGATGCCAGGTGACCTCAAAATGATCTTCACTATTATTTGCAATGGTAATTCCACACGCTTCTGTTCTTGATTTTGCGCAGGAATTTTTTGTTTCATGTTTGAGCAGAAGAAAATTCAGCAAAACAAACTTGTTGTTTAATGCGTATAATTGCAGGGCGTATAAACATTGTTTTTCTCTCTCTCTCTCTCTCTCTCTCTCTCTCTTTTTTGCAGAGTGTATGCTCTACGTGGAGAAAAACGCCAATTGCCGATATTTCACAACGGGTACCTCAAAGGTGAAAATAAAGAGTGACCTACGTAAAGTTGAGGAGAAACTTGTGTCTTTCTCTATTCACATGTCTCCAGCAAAACTGTATAATTTGCCTATCGCACAATCGAGAACAAGGGATGAAGCAGTCGATGAAGCTTATGTATATGGTTCTGAATAATAAAGGAATTTTATAGCCGCGGAGTCGGCCACCATGCGGCTCCATCCTATTGCTTTCACAGTGTTACCGGAAAGACTCGAACATGAATACGAACCGGAAGCCTGGTTCAAGGTTTTTTTATTGATATGGCTGCCTAGCAGAGATATTGATGGCGTATGACAGTCGTGAATCTACGTCTTATGACACAATTACAAAGACCTTTCTGCGGAGCCAGCAATATGAACAAAATGTCCCATTTCAGCCGGAAAGGTGTACCAAAGGATATGATTTTCTCGATGCCCTCACAATATTTCTTGACAGCCGATGCAGAGCACCCTGGTACTATTGGAAGAAGGGGCACGATATTTGACAATTAGCTCGGTGACCTTCTAAAACCCGGGCAAAGCTTTCCGTCTGAGTGAAGTCACGTTTAGCGTGTAGCAATAATTAATGAGCCAACAGCTTATACAGAAGAAAAAATTAGCTTGAGTAGATATATGAGCACCTATAGGCCCGCTGTTTTATTGTTTCATTGTACTGTAAATGAAGAGTTTGTTATGCTCGGAAAATATTATTTATGAGTTAATAGGGAAGGGTTATTTGTGAAGAACGACGATTTTAACAGAATAGCAATGTTGATCAGAAGATACATTCAAACATAGTATGTGTTGCCGCCATTTTTTCACTGACAGCAATGCAGCTAAATATGCATGGGGTCTGCCCGAAAGCCAGAGGAATAACAAAATCCCTGCCGAAGGGCTCCGTACAAATGCTTAAACAGCGATAGCTGAAGCGTTTCGTCCCTGTTTATAGAAGTGGGTTCAGCCCGACACTGCACTAAAGCCTTTCACAATTATTGGTTACATGTTGATGTTTTTAGACGCATGTTTGACTTGGGTTCACCACAGTGTTTATTTCACATGCCGCACATTTTGCCTCGCATGATCAGGATCATGAAAAAGTGTAATCAGCGGTTGAATGCGTTCAGCAATGCGTTAATGACAGTGGTTGTTCTCGAACCACAGGTGGCCATAGACGTCTCAGCCGAAGCCAAAGCGCCACTGGAGAAACTCGCACTCACGCAATCATGACAACGCGAGCTAACTCCACGGCGTTAGACATAATGAGCTGCAACTCACAACGCAGCCAATGGCGGAACGGGCTTGGGTACGACGCTGCGAGACACGTAGCTGATAACAGTCAATGGAGACCGCTTATATGACACCGCTGCCGGATGATTTTTCGTTTCTCTTAGCCATATATTGTTTGAGTGTCACTGACTAGACACGCTTTGTCACGATGTTATGTTATTTTCTGTGTATTCCATGTTATTGATGACCGCCCTATTACTCTTTAAAGTTTGTACCCCCCTTACTTAATGCTCTCATTGAGCTTGTAAGGTATCATAAATAAATAAATACTGCTCTTGCTGTAATAATCACCCCCCATGCACTCGTTACAAATGGTTGACAAACGAAAGATAAACAAGCAGCCGCGGCGTTTATCACAGTGTTCTAACCCACGGCTAAATAAAGTGTTTCACAAATATTTGTTACGTACGTGCAGAAATGTTGATTGGTGTTTGCTGGCTGTTTGTTCTCTTCTACATTTTAATGTACCTGTGGTGAGTACACAGACATTGAGGTTTGTCCAATTTCTGTGACCCTGGGAGTTTTTACGTAGCCACATACAGCTTAGGTCACTGTGCAAGTCATTTCACATTATTTGGCGCATTAGTGTAATGCCAATCTCAACAATGAATTACGCCCTACTGAAAAAAAAAATGCCACGCTTGCATGGAAAGCCCAGCACAGTCACAGCGAAAGCTAAAAAAGTGGCCTTTCCAGAGCCCGTTGCAAACGCTCTTCGGATCATAGAGTTTTCCATTATTAACAAGACAGAGCTCTGGCGCTGAGACCGTTCAGCCATCATGCGTATGTTGAGTATAGTGCACATATTTGCCTAATCTCCTTACTTGCGACTTCGAACGGGTTTGTGGCTTCGTATATTTTTGCTTCTTGGCATTCGTTTCGCATAAAAGATTAGATCATTGTGAACTTCAGGAGTTCATTAGAATTGGTGAGCCTCTAACGTAACGGTGGATAAGTGGAGCTGCTCCACATGCGCTGAACCTTTTCTCTCGACGAAGTGGCTCCGAGCGACACTGAGACAAACGGAGCCAAAAGAGCAATGTTTCGACATTTTTATGCAATAGCCTTCACTGACATGAAGGCTGTAGTGCGACGCGTTGCCGCTCCCGTAGGAACTACTGCCAGAGTTCCCTCTGGCACGTTTATTGGATACTCTAAGTTGTTGTTGTTGTTGTTGTTGTTGTTGTTGTTGTTGTTGTTGTTGTTGTTGTTGTTTGTTCTCCTATTGTTAATGGCGCATACCCACTGTGAGGGATTGGCCAAGAATCGAGTGGTTTCAAAATTTACTGTTCAGATTTGGAATGATGAAGGTTTAACAGAAAGATTACCAATAGCCTAGGAAAGAGTGGTGCTTAATGTAATGCGCACAAATGTTTACATAAACGAATTTATTCTTAGAATAGAGCAATAATCTGACTTTATACGTATATAATGATGTGTACCTGTTAGGATAATGAAACTGGTTAATTAGTCAACCTATTAGTTTCATCAATATAGTCCCGGACGGCCGCGCATACTGTCGCATTAGAGAAACCAGAAATGGAAGCTCCAAAAGACAAAATCACAGGCAGAGATAAGTCCATACCAATACCACGTAAAGGTATTTCTAATAAGGTTTTTTTCTAATGTGTTAAACCGCCTGCAGGTCAAAAAGAAATGGTCTATTGTTTCCAGTTCATCACAGAATGCGCACAGTGGCGAAGGTGCCTGAGCAGACCTGTGTTTATAGAAATTTAGATTTGGTACCCGGCAACGCAGCCTTGTGATAGCTACTTCTTGTTTTCGAGTGCGGCAAAAGTCTCTTCGCCAGGGATATAATAAATGGCGATATTCTGTAGAGTTTGTTAGTGCTGAACCTTTAAAGACTTGCATAAGCGTACGTCTGCGGAATCGAGCAGCACTCACATAAGCGGATGATGGACAGAGCGGTAGAATTGGTTGGCTGATTGATGACCTAGCTAAGGAATCGGCTATTTCATTTAGAAACAGACCTTTACGTCCAGGCACCCAAACTAATCGTACTTTTCTCAAATGCGCAGGTACTAGTGCACGGAACGCCTTTGTTACGTGATTATCAGCACCAACAGAAAGTGCCGCACAGAGAGATAGGGAATCTGTTATTATGACAGCTGATGTAATTGCTGTATCTGACTTGCGTAAGGCGAGCACTACTGCCAGAAACTCAGCCACAAAAACAGGTATAAAATGGGGTAGTCAAAGGGAATACATCCGATTTAAAATCGGGCTGAAAATACCAACCCCTGACTTTTCGTCGTATTGTGATGCGTCTGTAGCAATAATAACGTTTGTTGTAATACGGCCCAGGTGATCTTGTAGTAAACCATCCAAAATATTATGGGGAAGTAATTTGGCATTATTAGGAAAAATGTCGTCAAATTTAATTAACACCGGGGCTAAATTATCACGATTCGGCATGATGTCGCATATACGTACGTTTAAAGGCTCCAGTAAATTTTGCACAAATATAATTTGTGGCGTGTGAAATCGCGGCCATCTAGCAGCAAAAAATGATTCTGGGGTGGAAATAAAGGCTGTTTCTGAGTGTCGTAATGGTCATTCATAAATTCTTGAGAATGTCTGAACAGTCAGAAGGCGAATTCTACAAAAAAGCGGAGGGACCCTCGATTCGAGATACAACACATTGTTGGCAACTGTTTTGGGAAGGCCAAGGCATAGGCGCAAAGCTTCTCTTTCCAGAAAAATTAGAGGCCGCAACTAGTAAGCTGGAACTCCAGAGAAAAGCACATAACCAAATTCCAAAATGGGACAAACGTACATGCGATATATCATTACCAATGTGTCTCTTCTCATACCTATGCGGTATTTGCTTAGCCTACGTATTATGCCAATGGCCTGCAGACCTTTTCCGGCGATATATTTGATATGAGGTCGCCACTTAAGCGATGTGTGATAAAGTACTCTAAGATATTTAACAGATTCCACCTGTGGTATATCCTCATCATGGTAAGACAGAGAGATGTTCACAGGGTACTGTAGCGGGAAAACAAGGAGGGCACATTTACTCGGATTAAGTAAAAAGCTGTTGCCATCGAGCCAGCTCTCCTATATATTAAGGTAAGTCTGCAGCCGTTCATATAAGGTCTGAATGTTATCTGATTTGATTTGATTGATATGTGGGGTTTAACGTCCCAAAACCACTGTATGATTATGAGAGACGCCGTAGTGGAGGGCTCCGGAAATTTAGACCACCTGGGGTTCTTTAACGTGCACCCAAATCTTAATGTTATCTGCCATTTCAAAAACAAATGCGATATCGTCTGCATATACGTAAGTTGTTATATCCTGTTTACGTGAAATGGGGCTCATTAGTAAATTAAATAGCACCGGGGAAAGCACCGAGCCTTGCGGTACTCCCCTCGTTTGGGCATGAGTAGATGATAAAAACCCATCTTTGAAACAATAAAATTTCCTGTCTGCAAGGAAATTGTGAACCCACGCTTTTATGTATGATGGAAAATTAAGGTATTCTAATCGATCTATCAAAATACAGTGCTCCACGGTATCATATGCTTTAGCGATGTCTAAAGTAACTAAAGCCACATATATTTTATGTAGCCGAGCTAATTGAAGCCGACTCTCTAAATCAACGTGGGCATCCCAAATTGAACAACCAGCCCTGAACCCAGTTTGACAGGGGCTTAGAATTGACCTCATGGTAATAAGTTCATTAATTTGTATATTGATGATTCTCTCAACAAATTTCACTAAGTTTGATGTTAGTGCGATCGGCCTTATGTTATCCAACGTGTATGCATTATTTTCATTTTTTAGCAACAATACAATTTTGGCAAGTTTCCATTCTGGAGGTATCCATATGTTCCCTAACGAATAATTCACTAGTTCTAGCAAAAGATTAGGTGATTCGTGAAGTAAACATTTCAACATAGAGTTTGTAATCCCATCTGGTCCGGGAGCCGTCCTCGGTAAGCATAATACCGTCTGACTCAATTCAGCTAAAGAAACTTCTGGAAATTCATGCAAGTTTACCAGAACGGACCGAATAGCCAAAAAATTAGCAGTGAAGCGGCGTTCTAAACCTTGCGCTATGTTTTCTAGAGAGGTGTTCATTTCTTCCGGCGTCAAGACACATGACTGCAACGTTAAAGGTGCTGGCAGTACTTTTCTCGTCCGAACATAAGCGAACAAAGCCCGCTTATTTTTAGATTTAGAAAGGTAATCAAAATGTCTACTGTCGTATTGTTCTTTCGCGCAGTTCACTGTACGCTTAAATACGCCAGCAAAGAATTGACTGTCCTTCCAGTTTGTTGAGCTCTGATTAAGAAGAAGTTTTTTCCAAGCGTCTTTTCGTCTTCTATAATCACGCGTACACTCATTATTCCACCAACGAGAGGAGGATCGTTTATTGGTTTAAATACTCTAAGCTTGCGCTTACCAATGCAAGTGCACTTGCAAAGTGCCCACTACTGAAATAAATTATGTTTTTGTCAAGTTAAGAAGCACCCACTACTACATTATTCGTCATTCTGCCCAGTAATTTCGTACGCGCTACACACTCTCAAGGTGTTATCAGCACTTGGTCGAAGTGGTAGCAGATTACAAGGAAAAAGCATGAGTGTGCCTTTTGTAAATGGTTCAAAGCTTTAAACGACACCCTAGTACAGAATTCATATTGCGTGACATCCGGTCTTTTTTTTTTACTCTACTACTCACTACATTACATCGTTAACGTTGACCCTGTGTCATGATTTGGTAGCTGTCATGTACGCTGCTTCAAGATGTCCACAGATTACGGGGTGCCGCTGGCTCTGAAGCGACAAGCGGTGTTCACGAGTTCTTTTCATACTGATAAAAATTTTAATAATGATATACGCTGCACACCACACGTAACGCACTGGCTTCTACAAGATATGTTATTTTCATAATACGAAGGTCGTTGTCATTTAGCAACAGTTGGTCATAACATGTTCATTCAGTCACCTTAGCAAGACCTGGGTTGCAAGATGCAGCTGAATTTTGTATGCGTTCGCGACAAAAGTGACAACAGCCGGCTCAATTTTGCCCCCATACACTGCAGTTATTTGCGGTAGCCGTTGTATTTGCCCTGGTGACAAGAGGAGTTCTTGCTGAGGAGGTTCCCAAGAAGAACGTGGTCAAAAAGTTGGAGCTTCCCAAGAAGGACGTTGTAAACAAGTTGGAGCTTCCCAAGAAGGAGGATGGTCCCAAGAAGGACAAGGACATCGAAGGACGCGGAGGCTATTATGGTGGCGGTCACGGTTACGGTGGTGCCTATGGTGCTGGAGTGGGTGGTTATGGCGTGCCTGGTCTGGCTGTTCCCGGCGTCGTAGGCACTAAGCTCGTTGGAGCCGCCGGTGGTCACGGTTATGGAGGCGGCGTCGGCTATGGTGGTCACGGTTACGGAGGTGGTGCAGGCTATGGCGGAGGCTACCAGTCTAGCCACGGCAGTTCTTCAGGCGGCTATCATGGAGGCTACCAGGGCGGCGCTGGCGGCTACAACCACGGATCGTCAGGTTTCTCTGGTGGCTCCTCCCACAATAATGTCAACGCTTACAACAAGAACCAAGGCTACAGTCACAGCTCGGGATTCTCGTCAAGCAGCGGGAACACCTACGGTACTGGACACCAGCAAGCAGCGTCCGGGTTCGGTGTCGCTGGTTCCGGACACAAAGGTGGCTATGGGCAGTCATCCTATGGCCACAGTGTCGGTGGCGGCTATGGAGGAGGCCTCGTTGGCGGAGGATACCATGGCTAAAGGTAAGCTATGAAGCGTAAAAACGAGGATATATCAGTTTAAATTTTGTGACGACTAAGCAGCTTTAAATTTGTAGCTGGTGCATGACATTCCAGAACTGTGATGACTTCACAAAACAACGCTGTCAAGTCTATTTACTTCGTTACTCACCGAATCATTATGAAAGGTTATACGCCATTGATTCTATGAAATAGAACAATTTTTTTCTCATTGTACACGAAATAGTGCAATTAAGACCATCGGGAAATTTTCTAAATATTCACTCTGCAAATGTATTCAGCCGGTGAATAAATAAACCCACACTAAAATAATTAACCGTGATTAAGTACATAACTAAAAGTGAATTAGAGAAAAGTATTTTTATATGAACAACGTATTCGGTACTCACTGATTAGCGTCACTCATCGCCTGTTACTTCATTTATTATAACACAACTTTCAAATCCCTTCTTTCTCACTTCACACTTTCAATTCGACAATGTGCAAGAACTCGATAACAAGTAGCAGTCACACCACATCCACTTCCGATGTGCTCACCTCAATTGTAGCGTAAAAACGTTCTGAAACCCAAGGAAACAGCACGCATATTCTTCCGATTCAACCATGAGGTGCTCATTCCACTTCTGTCACCAGTGACAGGGTACGCGACAACCAAGCTCTTACACTGCTGAGCTTTACATATGCTGCCCATCTTAGATGGCGGCTTCATGAGATTCAGCTGCAGGGAGCTATTTGATGGGACACATCAAACAATTTTGACACGAATGAAATATTTTCATGTGGAAAGAGAAATATTGCAAATAAAAGTATTCATTGATTGATATGTGGGGTTTAAGTCCCAAAACCACTATATGATTATGAAAGACGCTGTTGTGGAGGGCTCCGGAAATTTTGACCACCTGGGGTTCTTTAACGTGCATCCAAATCTGAGCACACGGGCCTGCAGCAAATAAAAGTATGTACTTGTTTTGTGTTTAGGGCTGCCTATGTATAGAGCACGATTTAACCTCGTACTCCAACCAACAAAACTTTTAGCGCTGAAGGTCAAACCATGAGAAGTGTACAGAACTCTTTATTCTTTTCAGTTTCGCCATCACATCTACGCAGCTACCTCGTTGGTGTTCTTGCCGTGGTCTGGTTCCTGGGAAGCGTCCGGGCATTCAATAAAACTTGTTTCATAAAGTACACCAATCATGTCTTTCAATGACAACGAAGCATATGAGAAAATTTAGGACCCCAAAATTTACAGCCATTACAGTTGCACGCTTCGAAATCTCTTACTGCTACTAAATTTCGTATAATATAGACACTTGGTCAATCATCAACAAAAAAATGTCGCAGCTTTGTCACAATGACGAAGAAGTGAACGCGATAGCAACATATCGGAAGGTCATCCGCAGAATGGCAAGTAGAATGAAACGTTCCCCGCGTTTCTCACGCACAGAGGACGCACAATACGTGCTCACAGGTATTGATTAACGTGAATAAGCGTCTCAGTTGTTACTTCGTGGTGTCTGAACAGCGCCCTTTTCGCAAACGGAGGTTGTGCAACGATTGCAGTGACCTTTGTGCGCCCGGTCACTACAACACACTCGTTCGGACGAAACTCAAAGGCTAGCCAAGACGTACGATTCTCCCCACTTCAATATAAGGGCGCGTGATCGAGCGTTACTCTCTTATTTTCTACGTGGGCCAAAGTACCCTCGAGAGATGAGAGCCGCCGCGCGCTAACTGTGTCATCTTGCTGATAATGCTAAAAACACGATAGTTCCCCCCTGATATGCCCGCCAACCGCGGTAAGTGGTAGATATGAATAGCTTGCCATTTGAACGTTGAAGGAGGTACCTCTCGGTGGCTCAATGATTAACGCCTCACATTGACGACGTGGAGGTCCCACGTTTGATTTCACGCACCGGAGTCATTTTTCTGGATTTTTTATCTTTCTAGCGTTTTCATATATATCGATACGTATACATATACGGTGCATGACATCGACTCTGGCGGCGAAATCCAGCTGAGAGTGTCAATATATTTGCTATCACAATAAAAATGAATGGCAAAAACTGTACCTTAAATGTTGATAATGACATCATCCACAGATGTCCAACGTGTCATAAAGCGTACCGCCCGAAGTTGCTAACGATATAATTATGGCAGCCTAAATTGGCCGAAAAGTAATCATGAAGATTTTTTTATGAATATACGACAGGGTTATAGAGGGAAAAGGGCTATGGATTATTCGTAGGAAAGGCTTCAATTCGCCCATCTTACTCGATCGGATATTAGCGCTGGTTAAAGTGTTAATTGTGTTAATTTCTGTAATTACTGTAATAATTGTTGTTTGTACGCATCTGATGATGACTTCTGTCACAGGAAAGGCAATGCGGCAAGTAGCATGCAGATACCTTCTTTCTGTGATTTTTAAAGCGTATTGAACACATTTTTGAAACATCTTGTATATGTAGGCACTTAACGTGACACTAAATGTAAATACTAAGTTGATGTTGATTGGTGAAAGTGGTCCAGAAACCTTGCAGTGCTGTTTTGGGCCAATGAAGTGTTTATTTTGAAATAAAAACGCATTTTAGTGGTCCGCACCACATTAGCACACTTCAAATTACCCGACTCAAATTGGACTGTTTCATGTCACTGTTGCCTTGCCCTACGCTGCCCGGCTTTACGGCGCTCCCGCGGAAACTAGTAGCAGCAGAGTGAAAATAGCGGGAGCCGCAGCAGCAACAACAGCCATTGAACAATTTTTCGCCATGTACTTACTAGTGATTGATCACTAGTGATTAATTGTAGTCAGATGCAGTGACATCATAGGGACCATTTTCAAGCTATCACACTCTTGGCATCGGTCGTGTGGTACATTTAGCTCAATTTCTCGTTAAAAGGACACTGCTCTTGATCCTAATGTTTTTTAGACGTTGTCATACATAGAGCGTTCATTTCAAGGTAAATTGTTATTTCCTTTAGTACCCCTTTAAACAGGAGTGCGCGCTACTTCTGGATATCCACCAATATGCTGGGAAAGGAATTGATGAACATCAAACCATGAAGATATTCGTATGGCTACAATGCTTCGTTGTGGGCATTGGCCAGAATGGCAAGAGCGAGCTGCTTGTTTGAGCGGTTGAAACGGAGAACGTGCCAGTTTTCTGGAAGAAGAGAAAGCCGCCTCAGTTATCGGCGCCTGTCACGAGCGTCCGTGTCCTCATGCCCTTGTGCCATCAAAGCCTCGATGGCCTATCTCACGCTGAACGTTGCTAGGCGCGCTCGTGCTCAAGCCTCGTATCGTGCGGCTCTCAGTCAAATCGTTCAACGACGCCATGACGCCTGCCGTCGGCATCTGGCTGCAATCACCAGCGCCACCGAAGCCTCCACCTGCGCTCCATCGAAGCCCCGACCTCCAGGACCGAGACATGCCAGCTGTCGCTGCTCCTGGGAACCATAAGGGGAGAAATACGAAGAAGCTGAAGTATTCGTTCTCTGGCCGCACCGCGGTCGGCCAATGTCCATACGCTTCACCGCCGCTGTTGTCACCATCTAACTCGCAGGCAAAACTTTCAGAACTCGCTCTTCTCATGACGCGACAGCAAGCGAATGAAGACAAACATCAGCGTGGCAATTCGGAACATCCCACCGAACGTTTGGTGTCCCGACGACGTCGAGGCGGACATCTCACGATGGATTCAGGGACGACGCCGAGTTCCGCATCCGAAGCTCGGCTGCATCACCGTCATCGGTTGGTGCCCGGCCTGAAAAGGTGTTCGAGGGAGTTGCTCCTGACGTCGTCACTGGAAGACGAAAGCGGTCGCGTTGAAAGGGTTGGCGGAGCCGAAAGCTCCCGCAGAATCTGCCACATTATTCATGCGTTTGCGCATGCCGACTCGTTGGAGGACTCCGACCATCTGGGAAGCCTGCGGGCCGCCTGCATCTCGGGCTCCGACTCCAGCTCTTGATCACGCCTACTCGCTTGTCAGGCTGGCTGCGAGGACTTCGTGGAATGAAACGCGTGCGCTGGTTCGTCTTCGGCGAACCAGCGTAGCGCAGCTAGGCGGCATCCAAGGTACTGCGCGTCGGCCACCACTATTTTGTTCGTGGATTTTGTACCGTCACCGATTAAAGTCAGTATTATTTGTCTATCTTTGTCTTTCCAAGCTGGCTCTGGGGTAGTGCCAAAGGGAAGCACGGGGTGGAGTAGGAGGGGGAGCTTGCTCTAATTTACGCCCGCGCTAAAGCTCAACCATACTGGTTTGCCAAAGCAAAGGTTTCATGTATTGAACCTGATGAGCAAGCTGACCGTCGAGAATGTTCAGACTTTTCTGGTAGCACATTCTTTTGAGCAAGTTTGCTATAAGGTAATTTTGTAGGGGACAAAAACGGGACAAGGAGGATCACTTCTTTAGATTAGAAATCTGAGCTCTATCCTTTCTTTCCTTTTAACTCCTCGCGGTGGACAAGTGGCCAGGGTGCTCGACCATTCGCCAGAAGTAGCAGCTCCTCATTCCGGGTGTGGTGGTAGCGTTAGGATGTAGTAGAAATTCTGGAGGACCGTGAGCGTACATCACGGTCTTAGATATAAAACTGGCATTGATTTAGGTGCCCGTTAAAAAGAGCCCATGCACTCTAGTTCACTGGAGCCCTCGACTACTGCGTCCAGCATACTATCGTACATCTTTGTTACGTAAAATTGCAACAATGACTGATCCCTCGCTCCCTTTTTGTTTTGGTGCTGTAGCTTATAGCAACACTTCGTTCCTTTCTTCGTGGCTATTGAATCCACTTCTAGTCAAACGGAGTGTGTACGCGCTGCCTGAAAACCCAGAATAAAAAAGATGCTCATTTCTAAAGCAGTGATCGAATTGTTCACTGTTACAAGTGGTACAGGCTAAACATGACGAAAGGACATAAGTCCTATATGATAAGATAAGAGGCGACCGGGTGGTCCATGAACCTGCACTTTTCGCAAGGCTAGATATGCCGGCAATCTATAATAACCTCATGCTAATTCTCAGCAGAGTCGAAGCATGGGTTTGGTAAAAATGACGGTTGATTAACTGTCAACAGAATGAAGTAAGATGTCGTTATGGGGTTGGCGGCTTACTTATAAGATGTATTTACCGGAAACAGAGACAAAAGTGCAGGCAGTTGACCAACACACACTCCCGCACCTGTCATTTGATGATGACGATGAAGATGGTGATGATGATGATGATGATGAGGATGATGAAACTTCTACCATGGCCCCTACCTACTCAGGGAGATTGGCCTGTCAGTTTATGCGGTTCTTCGTCTTCTTTCCCTTCATCTATCCATAACAATAAAACCAAATGGGTTCATTGAAACAGCAGATTATCTGCCTGCGAACAATTATAGGATCGTTGTGATGCCTAGCGAAGCAGGTCTAAATCACGCACTTGTTCACGTGTTCATGTTATTGCCTATGGCAAATACGCACTGTAGGGAATTGACCCAGAACGGAGTAGTTTTATAAAACAATATTGAATTTAAAATAATAGAGGTATATATAATATAGATTACAAGTTATCAAGGAAATTATGGTACTTCATCTAATGCATATAATGTTTAAATGAAAAACTTCTTGCTTCAATTGGAGCAACATCCTGATATTGACCGTTTTTATATGTACATAAAACTGTATATACTTTTAGATCATAAAACTGATTATCAGTTAACCGATTGCTTTCATTAATATAGTGCCTGATGGCCATGCATACCTTCGCACTTGCAGAACCCAGAAATGTAAAGTCCAAAAGACGAAATGACAGGCACAGATAAATCTATACAATTACAACGTAAAGGTTTTTTTTAATAAAAGTGTTTACCGTACCGCATTAAACCCCCTGCACGCCAAAAGAAATCACTTATTGAGTTCAGTTCACCACAGGACGTGCACAGTGCTGAAAGTGTCCGAGCAGACCAAAGAGCACACCTGTGTTTTTAGATATTTATATTCTGTACTCGGCAGCGCAACCTGGTTACAGCTACTTCTAGTTTACGAGCCAGGAAAAAAAGTCCATCGCCAGGAATACAATAAATGGCAATATTCGATAAAGTTTGTCAATGCTGTGACTCCAAAGGCTTCCATAAGCGCACACCTGCGGAATAGAGCAGTGGTCACTTAGGCAGATCATCGATAGTGCGCTAAAATTGACCCACCTATTGACAACTCAGCTGAACAATCGGCCATTTCATTGAGAAACAACCCTTGTCCAGTCATGCTATTATAGCTATATATGAAGTTATTAAAAAATAACCCTATATTAGGTTCAGACATGCTAGCATGGCTTTAGGGAAGCACGGCAAATCAAAGTTACGTGTATATTTTGAAAGGGGAAGAAAGCGAGAAATGCAAAGAGAGAGAAGGAAAGATAAAATGTGAAGAAAAATATAAAGTTAGCTTAAAAGAAAAGAAAAAATGCAGCAAAATATACGAAGGAAAGTATAACGAAAAAGAGACGAGGAAATAAGGAGAAAATTGACGAGGAACACAGAAGGCTTCCCAGCTCAGCACTTACTTCAGTCTCCCCACTTCTACTAAGGAGCTGCTTTAAGCTTTTTTTTTCTATATAACTGAAATGTGGCATGACCAGCACTCATAAATTTACGTCGGGAGATATCAACGCCTACCGGCGAAATGTTATAATAATATAGGCTGCGTTTTTTCTTTACTTTATTTTATTTACATTCTGTTTATAGTAATAACTATCAGAGAAACATTACGTGACCTTTATGATCAATTTAATTTTTAAGGGTAGTAGCCTTCAGCATACGGCGCACTTTCATTTCATTTGTGATCACTCTAGAGCGAAAAAAGACCGCAGTGAAGTGGATGTAAGACCTACAATTAAAGGGTCTGTCCTTTCGGAGAACTCCTGTAATTATCTCAAGCGCCCTTGGAGAGTTTGACACCCGTCACCTTAACGTGACCTCTGCAATCAACCCCGCGAACGCGCCGACCCACTTCCGAAGCACGGAGCGGGGGCTATGTATAAAACAGTGCGCACTCTAAACGGTCGTATGTAGGCGCTGTCATCCCGATTCGTGATTATTCCTATCCTACGGAAATTCAATTTGATGATTTTTTATAATAACGTTCAATTACTTCACCATAATATTTTACATGGTTTATTGCAAGATCACCTGCTCAGCACTACAACAAGTCTTGTTATTGCTGCAGATGCACCACATTGTGACGAAAAGTCTGCTGTTGGTATATTTAGACCGAATTTAAATTGGTTTTATCCCCTTCGACTATACGCGGTTTCAAACCCGTTTTTGTGGCCAAATATTTGGCATTGCTACTCGCCTTACGCAAGTTAGATACGCGGCTATGATCAGTTAGATCACTGCTATGATAACAGATAATCAATATCTCTGTGTGGCACTTACGATTTGTGCTGAACTCTGAACTGAATAAAAACCTTCGTATTTGAGAAAAAGTCCAGTTAGTTTTTGTGCGTGAATATAGGATTGTTTCTCAAAGATGTACAGTGCTGGTAAAAAAGTTCACTTGCCAGGTTCCCATAGAAATACATGGCATAGCAATACGTGACCTGTGAACTTTTGACCTCAACTGTACATCTATATATTGCTTGTCTTTTCTCAATAAAGTTTAGTTACCCGTCATCGCCTCTTATGTGCCCTATTTTTTTTTTCATCCTCATCCTATATGCGCGGCTTCAACAAAACCTAAAGCATGAACACGCATTAAGAAATGTATATTTCTTATCACATATTGTGACGGCATGAGGCTTCTCGCGAAAGGTAAAATGCCCGAGAACAGTGATAAATAAGTCTCATGAACATGCTCGTTAAAGATTTATAAAAGTATGGAGCGAAGAGACATGCACGAGCAGGTCTGCAGGCCACGTACGGCACAAGGGACGTGTGTTTTGGACCCCGGTGCTGGGCTTCTTTAAAAAATCCTTTGGACACATCTCAGCTCCCGTGTGGGCGCAGCACTCGAACGCCTTCGGATATCCTCAGAAAGCGACAAACTAACACTCCATATCCCCGGTTTAACGACAAAGTACCAACAAGCAACAAGCAAGTCTTCAGATTGAAAGATCAACAGGCCGGGGAACAGGGATGGGCGGAAAGACGAATGTACTCCTGCGTGCGCTGATTAGACGCAGAAAGGATGGCGACCCCGTCTTTTTGTGCTCTATACAATAGTACATTATTTCGAACGTGGCACTAGGCAGGTGCTTTTTTTTGTTTCAAATGAAAAACGCAACGTTTCCCTCAAGTCCACTATAAAAGAAGAGCCAAGCTCTCAGGGTACACCCACATTGTCAAGAACCTTCACCGAAGAAACCCACCTCCACCAAGATGAAGGTACGTTTTTTGTCACTTGCATTAACTATCTATTGCTCTAGGCGTGTAATGCAGAACCATTCAGGGCTCTTCACAGTGCGCCTAGCGTGTTATATAAAGCCTAGTCCACAACTTTATATCACCACAACAAGCCATTCCCCTCTTTCATCGCACAGCTATCTTTCTCCTTTGTAAGTTTATTAGCGCATTCAGTTCTTCAATCACATTACAACTCCACGTATTCACTGCCATATTGAACGCAGATCTTGATTTTCTGCCGTTTTTGTTGGCTACGGTTGTTAAACGTTACATTAGTTCTTAGGGTTGCTTTTATCTGAAGGTGCCACTCATAACCACCTTGGCACAATAAAATGGCCCTGAGGCGTCCCGCAACATAACAAAATTCAATTGTGGAGATCCCTCAAGGTGCAGGGGATCAACGGTATCACTTCACACTTTGTAAGCTGTCCAGAGTCATTACGTTTTAAAGGGATGCTGTAGATTCATTCCACTCTAACACTTTTGTAATAATTTTTTAGGTTGCCAGATAGAATATACTGCAGTAGCCTACTGAAGCTGTTTTAGAAGCGCAATAAGGTACCCTCTGAAGGTTGAATTTGTTTACTTCTTGCACTCCTATAGCGTAACGACAGCTTTGAATGGGCAGTAATAGCTGGAAAGGTGGGTATTGAGAATGGTCATTGTTTTTAACGAAATTACGAGGACAAAGCCATAATATGACCTAATTCAGATGGCTTTAAATTCAAATTGTACGAGAAGAACGTTCAATGCAATACAAGCTATCTTTTATGAGCCCTTACTGCATCGAAATATTTCTACGTGGTTCTTAAACTTTTTATGAGGACCGCAGGACAAAAACCATATATAAATGTATTGCATAATGCCACGTAGCTTTTGACCATCCCATCACCCCCACAGGCGCTTGCTAACAGCCCTTTGCAAACGGGTAGCCTTTTTTCTTCTGTACAAATCACTTGCTGACGTGTCACAACACATACGTGTCTTTAAAACTTAACTCATACAAAACCACTGGCGTGTCACTAAATGTGTTTTTCACGTTAGGGGGACTTTAAAGTGAGGCAATGAATAAGTTTACCTTAACACAATTTACTCTGAAAACTTTAATATCGTTCATTGTATCATAATAGCTTTGATACCGCAAAAGAAAATCCTGACCCAAGTCTCATATTCAGGTTTTTGCGATATCTACAGGTTTTGTAGGAAATCATTTCTAACTACAGACCAATATCATTATTATTCACGTGCTTCAAGCTACTCGAGCACATCATTCACAGGCACATTATTCAATACCTAACTGACAACAATATCCTTTCACAGCATGAGCATGGTTCCCACAGTGCTTTTTCCACTGTCACACAATTGATCGAATTCACACAAGACATCGCTTCATCACTTAATAACCACGAATAGGTCGATGCCATTTTTATTGATTACTGCAAAGCTTTTGACAAGGTATGCCATAAAAAACTTCTGCTCAAACTTCGTGACATTCTTACAGGCTCATATGCTGACAAGTTACTTGAATGGATTACGGATAATTTGCACCCGAGGAGTCAGTTTGTTCACTACAACCACGAACAGCCGTCACAAGCTCATATTTATTCAGGTGTTCCGCAAGGCTCTGTCTTGGGACCCCTTTTATTCATAATTTACATTGACGATGTCACTCAGGTTGTCATTAACACCCCAGTTAAGCTCCACCTATACGCCGATGACTGTGTATTGTATTCCAATATACGTAGCGTCACTGACAAAGTTTTGTTAAATAATGTGTTTTCTTCCTTTTGCGAATGGAGTAGAACTTGGCGAATGGAGCTTAATTTTCAGAAAACCGTGACAATAACTTTTACAATTAAAAAGGATTCATTGCAATTTAGATATGGCGACTCCAATCACACACTCGCAAAAGTTCAGAAATTTAAGTATCTTGGAGTTGTATTTTCTCCAAACTTGAAGGCGCACAAACACATCGACATTATTTCTGCGAAATTGCTTAAGAAGTTAGATCTCTTAAGAATAACGCTAAAGGGCGCCACAAAAAATGCAAGCTTATAGCCTTGAAATCACTAATCAGGCCTCTTCTTGAATATGCGTCTGTTGTGGGGTCACCACATCTTGCAATTGACATAAATAAACTTGACGCTATCCAGGGAAAAGCGATTAGATTCATTTTTAACCGTTATGACTGTCATTTCTCTCCTTCAGAGCACTACCATGCTTTATTGGTAAACCTTTTAGAACACAGACGTATGTGTGATCGGCTTACCATGCTACATAACACCGTCCACAATTCCGTCCGCATGGCCACACCTATTTCGTTCACCAATCATCCTACCCATGTGATTCGCCGATACAATCTGTTGAACATTGTGCCATTCAGATGTTTTATTGATTGTTATACATACTCTTTTTTTTTCGTGCACAGTTGACCCTTGGAATAATCTGGACACTACTTTCAAACGACTACCGCATGAGCTGTTTGTTTAACAAGTGTCCACCTATGTAATTTGATGTTTTTAATTTTGCTGTTGTTCCTTTTGTTTAAAGATTTTATTGTTTGTTGAAAAGTTGTCTAAATACGTAATTTTATGGTTATTTTTATTTCTGCTCTTTTTGTTCACTTATTGTAACCACTTTTGCAATGTCTCAAACATGAGACAGCAGTATCTGTAAATAAAAAATATCCGCGCATGACGCCACTATTTTAAGTGTTCACTTTTTATATTCCGGTGACATTCGCCCAAATAAAATGGCTGAAAGATGGTGTAACTTTCTGGGGCTACGAACTTTATGCTTATTGCCCCGCCGCGGTGGTCTAGTGGCTAAGGTACTCGGCTGCTGACCCGCAGGTCGCGGGTTCGATTCCCGGCTGCGGCGGCTGCATTTCCGATGGAGGCGGAAATGTTGTAGGCCCGTGTACTCAGATTTGGGTGCACGTTAAAGAACCCCAGGTGGTCAAAATTTCCGGAGCGCTCCACTACGGCGTCTCTCATGATCAAATGGTGGTTTTGGGACGTTAAACCCCACAAATCAACTTTATGCTTATTAATTGGAACGACGTATGCCTTAGTAAACGCCGTCAAAATGTATGACCTTTCGGTGATCCGTTCGGGAATATAAAGTTGGCGTCGGCCCCTGCAATTTGTTTTATTTTTCGCCTTCTCTCCCATACTAAGCGGCTCCTTGCAGAAAGCATAGCGGTTCTAACATTAGGAAAAAAAAGGCTCTACTTAGTGAGCGAACTATCTCGTTTGTTTGTAGTGTTCCTTAACGTTGCCAAGTGACTGAATCGTGAAAACGGACGCAAGACGTCCAATTCTTCACCGCGAGAGCAACATAAGGTTAACGCCTCGATTATTAACGAGCATTGTTTGTTATTAAGAAGTTGTACTGTACGGGGTACGTGGTCACACTGTTAAATTGCTAGCACGATTGTTTTCTCAGAGATATTAATGGTGGATGCGCCTTTCTGAAACACAGACTTTCGCCGCCGCTGTCTGCGTCCTCCTAGTCTGCAGCGTTTACGCTGACAAGGACGAGAAGGTCGAAGCGCGCGGAGGCCTCTTGGGTGCTGGTCTCGGAGGCTACGGAGTTGGAGGACCCGGTCTTGTCGGTCCTGGTCTCGGAGGCGTCGGACTTGGACATGGTGGAGGATTTCAGTCTGGATATGGCAATGCGGCCGGTGGCCACCAGTCTGGCTTCCGGGGTGGAGCTTCCGGACACAACCAGGGCTCAGGGGCTTTCGCTGGTGGTTCTTCCAACAGGAACGTGAACGCTTACAATGACAACAAGGGCTACAGCCACAGCTCGGGCTTCTCATCGTCTGACAGCAACGCATTCGGCGCTGGAAACAAGCAGGGATCATCTGGCTACCAAGGTGGCGCTGCCGGACACCAGGGAGGCTTCGGATCTCAGTCATTTGGACACCAGGGCGGACTTGGCTACGGTGGTGGATACCATGGCTAGACGTGACTGTGCCACTGAAGGTAATCGTGTCATTGCACAATCAAGCACTCAGAATAAAGCAAAGCGCCTTTGCAACGAAAACACTTGTATACCAAAGGCTTCGTGGCTTGTTAACAGTTTTGTGGTGCACGACCTTCAAAAGAACCTAACCAGTCTAACAACATATTTTTGAATACATCAAGTACTTTTCTAAAGCGCGTTCAACTCCATAAAGTAGTTTTCAGTAAACGGAGGTGTAGTCATTGCAGTAAGATGTGCGCGGCACGACACGAAAGCATACAATGTGCGGGGTTTTTCCGTCAACGCCTTATTTTATCAGACACCACAATATTTCGCACATGCCTTCTTCTCCTAGTATGGCTTCTTAATAGGTATGGTGGACTGTCATAGTAAGAACTTCGAAATAGATGCATAATTTTTTATCAGAATGTATCTGAATAGGAGCTTCGTTTATAGGTTCTGAGAAATAAGGAAACGTTCTTAGTCTGCATGCTCGCTTCGTTTACTACTTGTAGAAAGAACAAGGGATGCATGCTGTAATCAGGGGTAATACTAAAATATGGGGGGAGGAGTGCCGAGGTCGCTACTTGCAAGAGCAAGCAAAGTCAGAAGACGACGCATAACCGCCCTCACCCCCCACGTTTAAGGCAAAGGCATGTCATGGAAGTGTCCTTTCCCCTAAAGTAAAACAGATCTTGGTGCCACTCCTGGCTCTTCTCTGTTTTTAGTCTTCGAACATAAAAACGAAGGTCAAGAAACGGGTGATACTCAGTCTTCATATGTGAAAAAAAAGTTCAGTTAAAAGATAAAAAACATTCGACTTTTATCAGCAGTTATGAATTTAACGTTTACTAAGAAAATTTGCGACACAAATGAATATTGTACGCTAGAACGAAAAATACCGATGCCAGGTGACCTCAAAATGATCGTCACATTTATTTGCAATGAGAATTCCACACGCTTCTATTCTTGATTTTGCGCAGTAAGGTTTTGTTTCATGTTCGAATAGAAGAGAATTAAGCAAAACAAACTTGTTTAATGCTGACAATTGCAGGGCGTGTAAACATTGTTTGTTTTCTCTCTCTCTCTCTTTTGCAGAGTGTATGCTCTACGTTGAGAAAAACCGATTGCCGATACTTCACAACGGGGACCTCAAAAGTTAAAATAAACAGTGACCTTCGTAAAGATGAGGAGAAACTTGTGTCTTTCTCTATTCACATGTCTCCAGCAAAACTGTATAATTTGCCTATCGCACAATCGAGAACGAGGGATGAAGCAGTCGATGAAGCTTATGTATATGGTTCTGAATAATAAAGGAATCTTATAGCCGCCGAGTCGGCCACCATGCTGCTCAATCCTATTGCTTTCACAGTGTTACCGGAAAGACTCGAACATGAATACGAACCGGAAGCCTGGTTCAAGGTTTTTTTATTGATATGGATGCCTAGCAGAGATATTGATGGCGTATGACAGTCGTGAATCTACGTCTTATGACACAATTACAAAGACCTTTCTGCGGAGCCAGCAATATGAACAAAATGCCCCATTTCAGCCGGAAACGTGTACCAAGGGATATGATTTTCTCAATGTCCTCACAATATTCCTTGACAGCTGATGCAGATAACCCTGGTACTAGTCGAAGAAGGGGCATGATATTTGAAAATTAACTCGGTGACCTTCTATTTCATCCGGGCAAAGGTTCCCGTCTGAGTGAAGCCACGTATTGCGTGTAGCATTAATTAATGAGCCAACAGCTCATACAGGAGAAAAAATGAGCTTGAGTAGATATATGAGCACCTAGGCCCGCTGTTTTATTGTTTCACTGTACTGTAAATGAAGAGTTTATTATGCTCGGACAATATTGTTTATCAGTTAATAGGGAAGGGTTAATTGTGAAGAACGACGATTTTAACAGAATAGCAATGTTGATCAGAAGATACATTCAAACATAGTATGTGATGCCGCCATTTTTTCACTGACAGCAATGCAGCTTAATATGCATGGGGTCTGCCCGAAAGCCAGAGGAATAACAAAATCATTGCCGAAGCGCTCCGTACAAATGCTTAAACAGCGATAGCTGAAGCGTTTCGTCCCTGTTTATAGAAGTTGGTTCAGCCCGACGCTGCACTAAAGCCTTTCACAACTATTGGTTACATGTTCGTGTTTTTTAATTAGGGTAGACGCATGTTTGGCTTAGGTTCACCACAGTGTTTATTTCACATGCCGCACATTTTGCCTCGCATGATCACGATCATGAAAAAGTGTAATGAGCGGTTAAATGCGTTTCGCAATGCGTTAATGACAGTGGTTGTTCTCGAACCACAGGCGGTCATAGACGTCGCAGCCGAAGCCAGAGTGCCATGAAAGAAACTCGCGCTCCCGCAATCATGACAACGCGAGCTAACTCCACGGCGTTAGACATAATGAGCTGCAACTCACAACGCAACCAATGGCGGAACGGGCCTGGGTACGACGCTGCGAACGACGGAGCTGATAACAGTCAATGGAGACTAATTTCATTTCTCCTAGCCATATACAGCTTTTGCTGTAATAGTCACCACCCATGCACTCGGTACAGATAGTTGACCAACGAAGTTAAAACAAGCAGCCGCGGCGTTTATCACAGTGTTCTTACCGATGGCTTGATAAAGTGTTTCACAATTATCTGTAACGCACGTGCAGAAATGTTGATTAGTGTTTGTGCTGGCCGTTTGTTCTCTTCTACATTTTAATGTACCTGTGGTGAGTACACAGACACTGAGGTCTGTCCAATTTCTGTGACCCTGGGAGTTTTTACGTAGCCACATACAGCTTAGGTCACTGTGCAAGTCATTTCACAATATTTGGCGCATTAGTGTAATGCCAATCTCAACAATGAATTACGCCCTACTGAAAAAAAAATGCCACGCTTGCATGGAAAGCCCAGAACAGTCACAGCAAAAGCTAAAAAAGCGGCTTTTCCAGAGCCCGTTGTAAACTCTCTTCGGATCATAGAGTTTTCCATTATTAACAAGACAGAGCTGTGGCGCTGAGACCGTTCAGCCACCATGCGAATGTTGAGTATAGTGCACATATTTGCGTAATCTGCTTGCTTGCGACTTTGAACGGGTTTGTGGCTTCGTATAATTTTGCTTCTTGGCATTCACTTTGGATAAAGCAACAGATCATTGTGAACATCGTAAGTCCATTAAAATTGATGAGCCTCTAACGTAATGGTGGATAAGTGGAGCTGCTGCACATGTGCTGTACCTCCTCTTGCGACAAAGTGGCTCCGAGCCACACTGAGACAAACGGAGCCAAAAGAGCAATGTTTCGACATTTTTACGCAATAGCCTTCACTGACATGAAGGCTGTAGTGCGATGCGTTGCCGCTCCCGTAGAAACTACCACCACAGTTCCCTCTAGTGTGTTTATTGGGTACTTTAGGATTGCATTTACCAATGCAAGTGCACTGACAAAGTGCCCACTGCCGAAATAAATTATGTTTTTGTCAAGTTGAGAAGCACCCACGACATCATTATTCGTCATTCTGCCCAGTAATTAGGTACCCGCTACACACTAGCAAGACGTTATCAGCACTTGGTCGAAGTGGTAGCAGATGACAAGAAAAAATCATGAGTGTGCCTTTTGTACATGGTTCAAAGCTTTAAACGACACCCTAGTACATAATTCATATTGCGTGACGCCCGGTCGTTTATTTTTTACTCTACTACACACTATATTACATCGTTAACGTAATCACTTCTGTACGTGCTGTGTGTATACAATATTTTACCTGGAAAGCTGTTATGAGTTCCCAAAAGCAGCTGTTTATGGTGCCGTAGTTTTCCGCCGCCACCGATTTCCGTAACCACTTTCACAAGAAAAACATGAAATAGGACAAATTATTCGGAATGGAAGGGGGTTCGATCCCGGGACGCGTTTCCATGACAACCCAATATTCTCCCATGGAGTCATACCCGTGTTTGAAACTTCCTTGTAAACAGATGCCATATATGCTTCAACTACCCAATGACGTCGTTAACGTGTAACATAGCATGGCATGAAAATAAAATAACAATCAGCGGTCACGCAATGAGAGTCAAGTAACTAGTGGGTAATTGACTGCTTCCAACCTATTCCAAGACGATCAACCATAATTTTGATTGTGGACTGTCAAGGCATCAGTGAAGTTTACATTATGTTTGAAAGATGTGTTACATGTACCAGATTTTTCACAAAATGACGAATATTGACATATCAAATGCCTCCTTACCTGAAAAAAAGTTATGATGATTCATAGTGCAATGGGTACTTCACAAATACAATTTTAATAGTTGCCAGGCAGCTAAGACCACCATGGTCAGTTCCCTCAGAACCTCAATAAAGTTCTCTCTCTGTTTCTTTCTCTCTCACGTGTTTATTGTATGTAAATTATGTGTAATAATAATGATAATTGTTGGAGTTTAAGGTCCAAGAACGACCACATGAATATAAAGGATTCCGCAGGGAAGGGCTCCAGAAATTTTGACCTGCTGGAGTTTTTTAACTCGCACCTATATCTAACCACACGGGCCTCAAGAATTTTTCCCGCCATCGAATGCGTCCACCACGGCCGGCAATGACTCCGGCGACCCGCGAGACAGTAGCCTAATGACTAAGCCACTAGGCCACCGCCGTGGGTGTATTTAATGTATGTAGTACCTCGTGGTAGGAGAGTAGTGTAACGACCACAAATCACGCAATGCGAATTACGTAACTAGTGGGTCATTTCAATCATCTAACATACTGAAATATTGCCATAATGTATCGTCATAAGCCAGCGCATCAACAACACGCAAATAATGGCTCCAAGACGTGTATCGTGCTACCTCGCTTCAGCATTACGACGAAACATGTCGTAGTGAGTGTTTCCTATCATGACGAAAATTGTGATTTATGACGTAGTACGCATCTTGAAAGTGTACTTGTACCAATAGCCCCAAGAGAGTTTACACCACGCTCTATAAAGGCCGCTCTTCAAACAGCTTTCGCTCTGAATGTGCTGCGCTTTCCGCGCAGGCCTGAATTATTCAGTAAAGGAGTTTCAAGGAGCGCCATTTCTCACTGGCGATTCACTGGGCTGTCGCAAAGAGCGCTCAAGTTCGAACATCATTTGATCCTGGATAGTTGTTCCTATTTCGTTTTTTTCTTATTTCGGGGATAGCTGTTACGGACACTGTGACTTGAACAATGAACAGTCATTGTTGTGACCTCATAACAGCTTTCGTTGTAAAAAATCGCATATGAGAACCATATGTGTTACGTTATATGGCGGACTGTCATCACAATAACAGTATATGAACAATTAGCGAACACCACGACACGAGATGTCCGCCGGGAGTTACACTTCTTGAAGAAGAAAGCTGGACAAATTACCGACATTTAATTGCTTAAGGCAATATTGCTTATATCGGGGTTTAAAGATAACTTTGTTTCTAAAGCAGTAGAAAGAGTCTTTGTACCAGAGGTTTTAAAATGACTTGTGCTCAAACAAAACCAGCTGACCCGCGCACTGGAGTTATACGAGGTCATACGGAAAGCATTATACCTGAATGATTAGAGAAACAAAGGGAATGCCTTTGCCCAGCGTTTGGGGCTGCCGGGCTGATGATGATGACGATGATCTTGAAATATACACTTTTTACAGTGAACGATCAATTACGACTCTCAACAAAAATGAAGCATCACTGCGTCATTCATTCGAGCCTCTCTAAATTGAATTTATAAATTACCGGGCAGCCAATTTGCAGGGGTGGTCTGTAGTAGTTAAAGTGCTTCACTATACTGACCAGAAGGTCGCAGGATCAAATCCAGGCCACATGCCAATGGAGGTAAAATGTAGTCTGAAATGCTTATATTTAGTTGACATGTGATGCGTCACTTTGTACGTGAAATACCCCAGGCGGATGAAATTCCCGGTACCCTTCAACAGGCCGTGACCAAAATAAATAGTAGTTCTGAGATACACGTATGCACAACACACACGATCTGCTCTTTTCTACTTTCTGCTTATTTAAGAGAAAACGAGCTTTCAGACACATCGAAGCTCCCACATGAACACATCAGTTGAACACCTTCGGATATCCTTAGAGAGCGGCAAACCAGCGTTCCGTATTACTGGCCCAATGACAAAAAAACGTTAGGCAAGCGACCAGTGAAAGTTTCGAGAGAGAAACGGCAACAGGCCGGGAAACATGGATTGGCGTAAGTGACGAAACTGCTGGAGGAAGCCGCTCCCTCGCTTGTGATGTTTAGAGCCGTAGCTGATAGCGAAGCCTCCTTCTTGCAGCCTAGTTTTTTTTTTTCCAGTACGGCAGGTAAATAACCGGAACGCTGGGCTCACAAACCTGCTACCACGTGATTTCCGTCACACCAACGGATCCAGTTTGACTTTTTTTTTTCAAGTCGTAGACGCGGCGCTTCCTTCGAACTCAATATAAAAGGAGAGCTGTTTTCTTGAGCGAAAACAGCATCTCCAAAGACCTTCGTAGAAGACACAAGTCTCCCTCCAAAGATGAAGGTATGTGTTGGGCTATTTGTTTAAAGTAGCGTGGTGTATGTTGGTCATTTGATTGGTTGTATATAAATGTATGTCTACAGCTTTGATGCAATTGAGGAAAATTTGCAATCTTTCAATACAGTTTATTCAACTCTGCTTCTTTATCAGACCATGAGCTACTTTAATTGCCTTCTATTGAGATAATTTTAGGTCCCAGAACATGGTATGATTGCCACAGGTGCCGTAGTTGAGGGCTCAGAAAACTTTGATCTGAAGTTCTCTAACGTGTACCTAAGCTGAAGCATACTGACCTCTAGCACACTCACTCCACCAAAAACTACAAGTTCTAAAATCGTTGCCACACTTACGTTTTAGTTTCAATTATCCCTCGATTTGAAGAACATCGGTTTTCGCTGATCGTAAACACGAGTTTGTAGAGAAATTGCTTTTCTGAAAATATTGCTTACAACCAATTTAATGGGAGGAGACAGAGACGTCAATTTAATGGGAGGAGATAGAGAAAAAGACAACAAAAATTATTTATAGAAATACCACGCACATAACCAATGCTGTAAATTTTTCTACTTTGTGGTATTCCAGTTCTTGTACCAGCAGGTTCTGCTTCTACCTTGCTTTTAGGCATGTAATGATTTTTGGAAATTCAAAACTATCAGCCACTGAAACCTACTGATGTACCTTTGCAAAAAAAAAAACCGAAGCGTTGTCCTAATAAAAAATTATTTCTATATCCTCATTTGTCTACACGTTGCAGACTAAAGGTAGTGCAACTGATGCAGTAAATGGCTCTCCTTTCTAACGTCTGTGCACATCAACAATTGATGTTTTGACAATTAAAAACAAAATTAAAATGACGCCGAATACAAGAACGTGGTATATCAAAGAGACTGCCCTGTGAGAACTCATCCTGTTTAAGGATTTTATTTTCTATAAATATTGTGTGCTGTAAGCACACTAGGACACGAAGTGCAATCGTAAGCACAATTGTTTCACAAGTATTAACGGCATTGGCATTGTTCCAAAACGCAGACCTTCGCCGCCGCTGTCTGCGCCCTCCTAGTCTGCAGCGCTTACGCTGACAAGGACGAGAAGGTCGAAGCTCGTGGTGGCCTCTTGGGCGCTGGTCTCGGAGGTTACGGCGCTGGTGTCGGGGGACCCGGTCTTGTCGGGGCCGGTCTCGGAGGCGTTGGCCTTGGCGGTGGATATGGCGGAGGCTTTCAGTCCGGCTACGGCAATGCTGCCGGGGGCCACCAGGCTGGATTCCAGGGTGGAGCTGCCGGCTACAACCAGGGCTCAGGAGGATTCGCTGGCGGCGCCTCCAACAGAAACGTGAACGCTTACAATGATAACAAGGGCTACAGCCATAGCTCGGGCTTCTCGGCCTCTGACAGCAAGAGCTTTGGTTCTGGACACAAGCAGGGATCATCTGGCTTCCAAGGTGGTGCTGCCGGACACCAGGGAGGCTTTGGACAGCAGTCATTCGGACACCAAGCCGGAACTGGCTACGGTGGCGGATACCTTGGCTAAATGTGAGTTGCGGAGGATGATCTTGTACTGTCATGTGACCAGCTCAATAGGAACTATAGTCTTTTGTAAAAGGCCACCTGTAAAGCTCATGTTCCTGGTTTTACGAAGTGTCTGGTATCCTCTCTTGTTTGTTAGTAACAACTTTACTGGTAGTCCGAGAGGAACTTTCCCCGACCGGGCATTAGGCCTCCCACGTGGAGACTTTGAGACCTTGCCTCACTGCCACCGTGTGGGCCTGCTGGATGGCTCATAATTGGTCGTGATTCTGTTCATTTGCGCACCTTCAAATCAATTATGAAACAAGTGAACAGCGCAATTATGTATTCAGAAAGTCCCGCGTGCCTCTATGAAATCAACTCAAATTCATGTTATGATGAATAAATTACAATGACATAATTAGTGTAGGGAGTGTGCGGCTTGGCACCAAGACTTACACTGCTGAACTTTTTATCGCTATCTTACTTTATCGATTACGCGTACGTAGCTCGGACTCTTTGCATGTGTACCCACGTATAATATAAAGACCCAGTAGCAGTTCCGCTGATATACACATATTAGCTCTTTATTCGAAGACATAAGAGTTGAACTGTTAATGTATGCTCAAAAAAGTTTGTATAAGCCTAATTTTCACACTGACTTGAAAGAGGAAAATTGTGTATGCCGTCAAAAACATGGAATACATGTTGTAATAATACCGTGCTGCTTTTAACGTAAAACATAAGAACGACGTATTTTCGGGCACAACATATTTATCGAGAGAAAAAATATTTTAGCAGTAATTCACTGACTCAGCTCTTCATTAATGAATATCAAATACAACACCAGAAGAAAATATATTGCACTAATTATTATTGTAATATTCAAAAATGCTCACCATGAAAAATGAAGGAATCGGTACACATTGGAGGGTGATTGCACGCATCTAGTCTATACTTTGTGTTTAAACCAAGTAAAATAAATACCCGAAATTATTCTTGGACACTTCTATACACAGTGCACATAACTACGATTTCTTCTTTTCTTTTCAGTATTTATGCTTCACACGAGGAGGAACGTCGACTAGCAGGGTCTCACTACAGGAACATCAAACGTGGAAATAAACGATAATTTTGTTGTACTTGAGAACAAATTTTTGTTTGCTTTATTACTTCAAACGTCACGATCGAGCCTACATTTCTTCCACATAAATTCATTGCATAGGCTGACAAACGAGCTCACGAGTGGTCTGAGACTGGCGCAGTCTCAAATTAGGCCTGACGTGAGTAAGCTTGGTTGACTATATATATATATATATATATATATATATATTTCCTCCACATAAATTCATTGCATAGGCTGACAAACGAGCTCACGAGTTGTCTGAGACTGGCGCAGTCTCAAATTAGGCCTGACGTGAGTAAGCTCGGTTGACTATATATATATATATATATATATATATATATATATATATATATTAAGCCTTGGTTTGAATTACCTTTTATTAGGCCCGAGGAACCGGCAGCCGACAGCTACGATGAATGAGCCAAGATGATGATGCTACGCGACAACGATGAGGATGCATGAGCCACACATGATAATGATGATAATGTACCGGTGAAGAGGATGCGTATACTAAATGCCCACATCAATTCTCCCACGTGAAAGCGGCCAGCCTGGCCGCGGCAAGTCAAGGGGACAAAGAACGTCGCATGAAGGGCTTCATACGGGAGACATGAACGACCTCTGTAGTTCGATAACGGCGATCTGCTGGGGCTACAAGTGGCGTCACACGATAATTCACTGGTGAAGTCTCTTCAAGAACTGTGTACGGCCCGATAAACCGACGCTGAAATTTTTCACACAAACCAGGTGTGCGAACAGGCGTCAAAAGGAGCACTTCGTGTCCACGTTGGAAGGATACAGCACGATGCGATTCATCATTAACTAGCTTTCTGTCTTGCTGTTGGGCTTCAGTGTTTATACGAGCTCGTTGGCGGCACTGTGCGAGTCGTGAAACGTATTCCTCTGAAGAGGATGGAGAAGAATTCGCTTGGCAGGTAAAGAAAGAGACGTCCAGGAAAGAAGTGGGGGAGCATCCATAAACTAGGTAAAATAGTGAGTAGCCGGTTGTTCGCTCAATTGCCTTATTGTAGGCCAAAGTCACGAATGGTAGAACAACGTCCCAGTTGAATATAGGCGGCGTTCATGTCAGCAAGAGTGCGGTGGAATCGCTCAGTGAGGCCGTTAGTCTGGGGATGATAACTAGAGGCAGTCTTGTGAGTTGTGCCGGAGGCGTGAAGAAGTTCGTTCACTAGTTGTGAAAAAAAGGCCCTTTCACGGTCACTGAGCAACACACGTGGAGCACCATGACGCAGTATAATGGCTCGGAGGATAAAATCGGCAATCTCAGAAGCTTAACCAGTAGTAACGGATGCCGTCTCGGCGTAGCTCGTCAAATGGTCAATGGCTGTTACTATCCACCGGTTACCAGCAGCACTGAATGGGAGGGGGCCATAAAAATCGACGCCTACAACTTCGAATGGTGTGGCTGGGCATGCAAGAGGCTGTAGTGTACCGGCGGGAGCAGATGTTGGTAGTTCTCTACATTCGCAGGTAGTGCAGGACCCGACGTACTGAGCTACACTAGTGGTAATGCCTGACCAATAAAACCGACTTCGAAGGCGATCGTAGGTTTTATGGTAACCAAGGTGACCAGCAGTCGGATGGTCATGAAGTGCCCTGAAAACTTCGGACCGAAGCGATCGGGGTTGAACGGGAACCCAGCAGTGACCGTCAGGATGGTAAATTTTGCGGTACAGCACCGAGTTGTCCAGCTTAAATTGCGAGAGTTGGTAACGGAGCCTTGCATTAGGTGGACGGGAACTGCCAGTGAGGTAGCCTATAATACGCCGACAGTATGGGCCAGCCAACTGTCGAGAAGGAAAATCGTGCGGGTCGTCCGAAGGCAGCTGGTCCATAGAGGCGAGAGAGGAAACCGCCGTAGACGTGGACTCCGAGGGCGTGTTGTACAAATTGATGGCGGAAACCCCGAGTGGAGTCGCTGGTAGTGGGCAGCGAGAAAGAGCATAGGCGTCACTATGCTTCCTGCCACACTTGTACACGATCTCAAAATAATATTCTTGGAAGCGTAGAATTCAGCGTCCGAGGCGTCCCGACAAGTTCTTGAGTGTCAAAAGCCGACATAAAGCATGGTGGTCGGTCACAATGGTGAAATGGCGGCCATGCAGATATGGACAAAATTTCTGTACTGACCAAACGATGGCGAGGCAATCCTGCTCGGTGATCGTGTAGTTCCTCTTGGCTGCGGAGAGGACGCGGCTGGCGTATGCAACGACTCGCTCTCGCGAAGAGTTGTCGCGTTGCAGGAGCACGGCTCCTAAACCACGGCCGCTAGCGTCTGTGTGCAGGAAGGTCGGTGCATCATCGTGAAAATGAGCAAGTACAGGGTCGGTCGTGAGCGCACTCTTCAACCTGTCAAAAGCCGATTCACATTCCTGAGACCACTGAAAAGGCATACCGGAAGCAAGTAGCTTATGAAGTGGTGCGGCTATGGAGGCAAAGTTTTGTATGAATCGCCGAAAGTAAGAGGCGAGACCAAGGAAACTTCGCAAATCTTTTGGTTTGTCAGGGCGAGGGAAGTGAAGCACTGCAGCAGTTTTATCAGGGTCTGGATGAATTCCGTCCTTGCTCACAACATGACCGAATACCTTGATTGATCTGCTGTCGAAATGGCACTTTTTGGTGTTAATTTGAAGACCAGCACCCGCAAGACAAGTCAGGACCTCGTCCAAGCGTTGCAGATGTTGAGGAAACGTCGATGAAAAGACAACAATGTCATCGAGGTAACATAGGCAAGTCTTCCATTTCAGGCCACGCAGCACGGTGTCAATTATGCGCTCAAAAGTTGCGGGCGCATTGCATAGACCGAACGGTATAATATTGAATTCGTATAGGCCGTCCGTGGTTGCAAACGCAGTTTTTTCTTTATCATCTTCGTGCATGGGGATTTGCCAATACCCAGAACGCAAGTCGAGGCACAAAAAGTATTCAGCACCCTGTAAGGAATCTAGGGCGTCGTCGATGCGTGGCATGGGGTATACGTCCTTCCTAGTAATCTTATTGAGTGCTCAGTAATCGACACAAAATCGTACGGAACCGTCTTTACGTACCAGAACGATGGGCGACGACCAAGGACTGGTTGAGGGTCGGATTATCTCCCGTTGGAACAGAACGTCTACGTTTTCTTCAATGATTTTTCGTTCGGCTTGAGAGACGCGGTACGGACGGCGGTGCACAATAGATGTTCCGTCGGTCTGAATACGATGTGCTGTAGCAGTTGTCTGGCCCAGGGTGGATGAATGAACGTCCAAGGAATTTGCATGCTTTTCCAACAAATCAAGCAGCTGCTGCTTCTGTGAGTCATTCAAGTCTTTGTTGATGGCTGCTGTAAAGGCCGAGGAAGCAGCATGATCTGCAGGATGGCCTTTAGAGGAGACAGGGGTAAGAGGCACAACGCACACAGGCTGCAGATCGGCAACGCAGGCGACAGTAGTGCCCCGTGGCAGTAAGATTTTGTCTTGTGTGGTGTTGGTAGCAGCGAGGACAGTTGATCTATTGTTGAAGCGACCCACACCTGATGCCAGAGTTATGCCTTTATTAAGGCAACAAGGTGACGGAGTGACCAAAATGTCACCAGAGTCGACGTCGTTGGACCAAACTGTAACTAATTGATGTTCGTTTGGTAGTAACTCGATGTCTACTGCAGCGATGAGTCGAAGTGGCCAGTATGTTTCGTCGTTGAGCAAGTGGTCCGTGTCAGTAATATGGACGACACGTTGTGCACAGCAAATAGCCGCCGAAGCAGAGGAAAGAAAGTCCCAGCCTAAACTGAGTTCATGGGAGCACGGGGATAGCACAGCAAATTCTATATGATGAAGAATTTCGTGGATTAGTACACGGGCAGTACAGAGAGCGGAAGGGCGAATCATTGTTCCCTGGGCTGTAACCTGTGTCGGTCCATCATCATGACTTTTTGAAGACAGGCCCACAAATCAGCACAAATAACAGAAAACGCAGCCCCAGTGTCCACCAAAGCATCAACGTCCACTCCCTCAACTGTGACCGCAATCATATTGTAGGGGCGCGCTGGAGGAATTGGAGTCCTGTGTTGGAATGCAGTTTGTCCTCCAAAAACTGCATCGCTTAGTTTTCCGGACGCCGATCAGAAGTAAGGGAAGCAGGCTGAAGAGGAGAAGAGGAGCGACGGTAGGGCGATGGTGAACGGCGTCGGGTTGATCGGTGACTACGGTGCAGTTCACTCGATGCTGGCGGAGATGGAGACCGACGCGGCGGTGACGAATAATGGTGGCCCTGGTACAAGGCTCCTGCGGTATAGTCCCGTTCGCGTATGTCATACCCTCGGCGCTCGTCTTGCTGGCGCTTGCGGCAAAAGCGTGCAATGTGACCATGATAGCCGCAATAATAGCACGTAGGCCGAGTCGATCAATGAGGAGGGTAGTAGCTTGCGCTAACTGCACTAGGAGAGAAAGAAGTCAGAGGGACAGGTGACGGCTTACGCGGTGGTGATGAAAAGCTCGTGGGAAAGCTTGTGGGAGGTGCGGCAGCAACCGACGCGTACGTTCGTGGCGGGGACGTCGAGCTGGCGGTGCGGCGGCGGTGTGTGGGAACGATGGTATACTACGAGAGACAATGGGCTGCTGGTTGGCCATGTGGGTCATGGACGTGAGCTCTTCCCTGATGACATCCCGCAATGACGTTGAAGAAGACTGAATGGGACACACTGAAGGTAGTGTGAATCCCATTGATTCTAATTCTTCACGTATAATCGCCCTTATCGTGTCTCGCAGGTTTGGATCAGTCGTAATACGGGCCGCGTCACTGTCTGGTTGTAGCCGCATAGACTCAAGTTCTTCGAGGCGCTGACAGGTTGTCGCAACGTCAGCAACGGTAGCCGGATTCTGGATTGCAAGGGCATTGAATGCGACGGGTGCGATCCCCTTAAGAAGCTGGCGCATCTTGTCTGATTCTGTCATTGGTGTGTCAACCCGGCGGCAAAGTGAAAGAACATCCTCGATGTAGGATGTGTACGACTCCCCGGTGTGCTGTTTCCGAGTCGCGAGAGCTTTCGTTGCGAGAGCCGAACGAACAGCCGGTGTGCCAAAGACATGGCGAAGCTGATCTTTAAAGGCTGACCCGTCGGGGATGTCGATGAAGTGGTTGAGGAACCACGTCTTCGCGACACCCGTGAGGTAGAACGACACGTGAGCGAGTTTGTAGGTGTTATCCCACTGGTTAGCAGCGCCGACACGTTCGAAACGTCCAGCCATTCTTCCACATCTCCACGCGCATACCAGCGAAGGGATGGGGCTCACGCTGGAGGCTGTTGATGACGTGAGAAGGCGTGGCACGTGGTGGTTGAGGGGGAACGGCTGCAGCACCGGCCTCACCTTGGTGCGACGTATTTCCGGACACCTGGCCCAAGCGGCGACCTGAACGTAGCTCCAGGGGGTAGAGTGGTCGAGAGGATGGCGGGAGATCTAACAGCACTCTCCACCACGTATGAAGTCTTGCTTTGGATTACCTTTTATTAGGCCCGAGGAACCAGCACCCGACAGCTACGATGAATGAGCCAAGATGATGATGCTACGCGACAACGATGAGGATGCATGAGCCACATATGATAATGATGATAACGTACCGGTGAAGAGGATGCGTATACTCAATGCCCACAATATATATATATTGTTCCAAGTCATAAGGGTTGAGGAAATGTTTGATCAGTCTGGGACAGTTGTTAAGCTATTACAACCACTCATGGCTGGCGGGCAATGTTCCCCCGGATTGGAAGATAAGTCGACCTGTGCCGCTACTCAAAGCAGGAAAGTCACCATTTGATTTGACATCAATTCGCCCTGTTGCCCTCGCAAGTTGCGTAGGAAAAGTCATGAAAAGGATGATACTTACACGCCTAGAATGGTACATCGAGCGCTACAACGTATACCGAAACTGCATGACGGGTTTTCGGCGAGGTAGGTCATCTCTTGACAACGTGATTGATCTCACAACATTTATCCAGCAACAGAAGAGCCTCAAGATCATACCACTGGCACTCTTCCTCGACGTCAAAGGGGCTTATGATAACTTAACACATAAAGCCATCCTAGACTCGTTGGAAGCTGTTGTAATCGGTGGTCGGATGTTCCAATAGATCCAGTATTAAGTGACGAGAAGGTCCTTTTTTGTTCAAACCTCAGATGGACCTACCACCAATTACTATACCTCCCGTGGTGTCCCTCAGGGCGCCGTATTAAGCCCCACTTTATTTAACCTCGTGATGGTAGGACTTCGTGAAATTTTGCCAAGTACCATCCTCATATCCATATATGCTGACGATATTTTTCTATGGACTTCGGCTGTAACTCGTCTACAAGTACGTGCAAGAGTCCAGCAGGCTGCCACCTTGACATGCTCATATCTCCGCAAGCAAGGTCTTTCCGTCTCAACGGAGAAATGTGCATTGGTTGCGTTTACTCGCAGAGCCATGACACAATACCCCGTTACCATCAATGGACAAAATATTCCGTACCAGAAGAACCATCGCTTCCTGGGTGTGATTATTGACAGGGACCTTTCGTGGAGTGCCCAGTGCAATTACCTGAAGAGAAGGCTAACTTCCATCGTCCACACAATGCGGTTCCTCTGCGGAAAATCTTGGGGCGCATCGATAAGGTCAATGATGCAGCTATACAGGGCACTATTTCTGGGATTTTTGAGCTACAGCTTGCCGTTACTGGCAAGTACGTGCAAGACGAACATCCGCACTCTCGAAAGTCTGCAAGGACAAGCACTACGCGTGTGCTTAAGATTGCCGTGACGCACCTCAACCTACGGGGCAATTATGATTGCAAGAGAGCATCCAATTCGAACATACATAACCACTGACAATTTGAGAGCCCACATAAGACACCTCTGCCGAGTTCCTGGTCACCATGTTGCAGTGTTGCCACATCAAAGACCACACGCGATGTTTTCAAAGATTATTTCTGCCCATAGAGAATGCCTTCCTTTTGGCTTCACTCCAGCAACAAGACCAGCGTCACCCCCATGGTGCCTACAACAACCACAGGTGTGCCTCACTATTCCGGAAATAACGAACAAGAGCCATCATTCAACAGTGGTCCTACGACAGGTGACATTGTCGCTACTTAACGAAAAATATGGCCAGAGGACCCACATTTACACCGATGGATCGGTCTCGGCTGACAGCTCTACAGGTGCTGTTGTCATCCCGGCGTACCAGGTCACTATAAAGCTCAAACTGTCGCATAGGACAACATCCACAGCAGCGGAGCCTGCCGCCTTACGTGCTGCTATACTTTATATCGCGGAAGCCCGACCTCAAAAATGGGCTGTGTTCTGCGACTTCAAGGCATCCCTTCAGAGCTTGCAATCAGCTTTACGACAGAGGGAGCATCAACAACTTGTGAAGGAAATAAGAGAAGTGATTCACGAAGTTTCATCGAAAAGACATGACTTGGTGTTCCAGTGGTTACCGGGACATTGTGGTATTGTCGGTAATGACCTTGCTGATAATGCTGCCCGATCCGCCCACGCGGACGCCCAGACAATTCCAAATTCATTGTTGAGAACCGACGCTGCAAGGGGCCTTCACTCGTTGGCTAACACCATGTCGGAAACTTGGCTGAGTGACCCCAGTGTCAGGAACTGCCGCCTACACAAATTGGACCCATCGAGAAAGCTTCAAGTTCAATCGGACCTCTCCCGCCAGGATGCAACTTTACTGTGCCGCCTGTGGTTAGGAGTAGCTTTTACAAAGGCGTACTCCTTTTGCATAGGAATGGCGGATAGCTCCCGATGTGAATCGTGCAACACTGACGAGACAATAGAACATCTACTGTGTTCATGTGAACGTTTTGCGAGCGAACGCAACTTGCTACGCGAAACGTTAGAGACACTAGACAGTAGACCTTTTTCCGAAGAGAAGATACTTGGCTCATGGCTCTACGCGTCGCTGGCCAGCAAAGCGACGCGGGCATTGCTAAGTTTTCTAAAGACGACCGGATTACGCGACCGCTTATAAGCGTGCAATGGACAAGGTCGCATCTACACACACGTTGCCCTTCACTTCTCTCTCTCTTATCCTTTAATACCCTCACCCCTTCCCTCAGTGCAAGGTAGCAAACCGGACGTGCGTCTGGTTGACCTCCCTGCCTTTCATTTCTTCCCTTCCTCCTCCTCCTCCTCCTCCTCCTCTTCCTTGATCAGTCTGAGTTCGAATGAGCCCAACTATCAAGATATATTTTATGAGTGAGTGTGAGTGAGTGGACATTTTTTGTTCCCGACCTACGGCACCATCAAACAGCTTCAGAATTACTGTCAGCCTTACGCCGGCTCAGGTTTACACTCACATGCACTCGCAATTATTTCTAAGCATTTGGGTACGTATGCCACTCAATGATTCATTAATGAGAAACATGAGTTATGGGAGGCATTGAAGAAGGGATGGAGAGAGGGAGGGAGAAAGGGAAGGAAGGAGGGAGAGAGGGAGAGGAATCGGCCTTGGCCTTTCCCTGCTGTGCCATCGAAGGGAAGTTTTGCAAAAGAGTTTGCGGAAACCCGCGAGGTAGTCGAAAGACTAAGAAAATGAACGAAGACAACTACCCATCTGAAGCGAGAAGCCACGAGGGAATTCGCACAGATTTCTCAGAACGAAAGCCTCTTTGTTGTCGAAAACTTTGTCCTGATCCTGGGTTCTCGGAAGTTTCTTGATCAAAATATGCCGTGCCAGTAACGTGTTTCGTAAAAATGCCTCTACTGCATTGACACCTCTCGCAACTCCTATTTGAAGACACGTAGAGCACCACGCGTGAGAGATGCTGACGTAGCATTAAGACGGAAATTGAGAGAGCTATATATAGGTCAACGCGCTCATTAGCCGACACAAGCAGACAAAATTCGAGCCGTGAGTGTGAGTTTATGTCCGTTTGATATCATTTTGTCGAGATCCAGTCCCAGAAGATATGATCGAGGACAATTTTAGTGAGTTTGAACCTGATAGGGAGGCTTAGTGTTCCCAGCTTAGAAATAAATTAGTGAGCCGGTGTGTGAGTGAGCTATGGTTAAGCGTAAAGTAAACTTCTCGAATGACTCTGAGCGAGCTCCACTTTAAGTGCTGAACTATTCTCTTTTGACCACCTGCCATAAAATATACAAATGAGGCATGAACTGAAAGACTGTCGCCAGTGCAGAGAGGGCTGAACAAAGCGTATTGTTTTCATGTTAGCCTCCAGAAAAAAATCTGTCCTTACAAAAAATGCGAACAGTGATTAACTTCAGAATTTCAGCCTTTCAAAAATATTACCTTTACAAGATGTCAGGACAAGCACGCGAACCGGAAGTAGTCCTCTGTAACTGCCCGGAAGATCCCCTCCACCCACTGACCTTTTTCGCCTACCGCCTACTGAAGAACAGTGGGAAGTTCTTTGCAGCACCGACAGAGACGTCAAAACACGGATCCTGGAACGAGAGCATGATGTGATCGAGAGGCGCGGCCTGCCACCCTACTTGATTTATCTTCCCTCATTCCTCACCCTTTGGACGAATAAACGTTGTCTCTCACTCGCTCAACCAGAAGCAATGTTCTAAGGTTCTTGAGTGGTGTCATTTTCAACACAGCCATGGCGGAGATTTACAGTCGCAAATACATGGACTTTCACCTAACTTGCGCTAAGTAGACTTTTCACTCTACGCGTTCTAAAGAAGAAAAGATAAAAAAAACAAATGTATCAGCTTTCATAGCATACATGAAGTAATACGACGTTGCTGAGCAAACTTTCAAGGTTTTCACTTAATACTTTTTGTTAAGGTGACTATACTAAATCATATTATATGTAACAACTGTGTATAACCTAGCCTATTTGGTTGTCACTTATTTTTTATGCTTTGATTATATATTTTTTCACGTTTAAAAACAAGCGCTACAACTTCTGCATTCAAAATCTTCTTTATTTGCTAGAGCTACAAATTGAAACAGTTTATAAGCAGCCGTTTTAGTTTACCCGGATTTGCAGGCTGGAACTGTGCCTTGATGGGCTACGTACGGCTCAGAACAATACTAGGTCAATTGTTTGTACGTGCGTAGTGCTTCTGTTTTGTTTTTGCGATACTAGGCAGAAGTTAGATGAAACACCATGTTATATGCCCTTACATATACATTGCCATGCACTTAATACTTCCCCAGAATAGAGAGAATCCACTCTTTTGACCAGCAGACTTGTGCTCTTTTATGTGCAGTCACCAAAAACATTGGCGTTCATGTTGGTTAGTCAAGATTAACAGAAAACATGAAGTATCTTGCTTTAGAAATAGTGATAGTTATAAAATATGTACATAAAACTCGGGTTTTGTAAATGAGACATTATATTAGATTTCCTGTGTACAGCGAGAAAGCGGTCCATATCACAAACAATAATTCCAACATGTATACTTACCAATAACAAAATTTATTAATAAATGTTGTAATTTATTAATAAATGGGGACGACGACGAAGTTACTTAGTGATAGAACGCGTCTGTCACTGCTAAGTTTTTTTTGTTATATTTTCCACAATTCCTGGGACGCTCCCTGCGTCCCGCCTTGTGGCGATGGCAGCGGCGACTTCTACAGGCCCACGTGGTCAAATGTCAGCGCCCTCAAGCTCTTCTGTGGCTCAAGGCTCATGGTCCATCACCAGCGACGGCTCAAGAGATGCTCCTGCTCTCGTGCCCATGGACGAAGAACGAACTGCTGGCCCGTCTGGCTACAGCTCAACATTTGTAAGCTCCGCAAGGAAACGAGGCTCTTGGTACAGCTCCAGTGAAGACACGGACATCTACTCAGTCGACGGCGACGACTCATCAGATGGAAGCTTCGTGTCTGTGATGAGCCGCAAGGCCAAAAGGAGGCTAATCAAGACGTCATCACCAGCAAGCACGTCAACCGTGAAGGCAAGGAATGAACGCTGGCCGCATACCATTCTCTTCATGCCCGTGGATCCTTCCGCCAGCCTTCGAAAATTGAACAGGCAAGCCATTTCCAATGTTCTTGAGGGAATAGCACAGAATGAAATCAAAGAGGTCAGGCTAAACACACGTAAGAACGTTTTAGCCGTTGACACAACACATGCAGATACGCTGGAGAAGCTTCGAATGATGACAGAGTTTGGAGATGTCAAAGTACGAGCGGTCGTACCGATGACTGGAACCTGCACTGCAGGTGTCATTTACGACATTGACTTGGCAATCCCAAACACGGATCTACCCATTCTGATAAAACCAGCGTACGAAGGAGTGGTAATTAAGCATATAAGCCGCCTCGGGAACAGCCGCTGCGTTAAGCTAGTCTTTGAGGGCAACTCAATTCCTTCGCACGTCAAGGTAGGACACTTCCGGCATGTGGTACGGCATTTTGTCCCAAAGCCGCTTCAGTGCCACAAGTGCTTCAAGATCGGTCATGTCAAGGGCGTCTGTGCAAACTCCACCGTATGCCCCCGGTGCGCGGAGGCGCACACGGTAGACACCTGTTGTGCAACAACTTATAGGTGCGGCAATTGTCGAGGTACGCATGAGGCCACGTCTAAGGAATGCCCAAGACTCAAGAAAGAAATGGGTATCCTGAAAGAAATGGTCAGGGATAACTCAACCCATAGAGAAGCTTCACAAAAAATCCGGCGTCGACGTCGTCACCGACGGAAGCGCTCCAGTCATGGTGATATTCATGCACCACTTCGGTCTGTACCACCATCAACATCTAGTAGAAAGCCAGAGAGTACAAGAAAATCTCCACCGGCGAAGCCTCTCTCCCCTGAAGACTGGCCGGTGCTTGCGAACGCACGGCCTTCCGAGCAGCCTTCCCGCTCTCTGCTCCCAGTGAAAGCCAATGCTGCTGATGACGAGGCTCCAAAAGCAGATCGTCAAATTATTCCTATGCTGCGATCCATTGTGAGTGTCATCAGAAGTCTTCTGACAAGCATCGACACGCCAACTGCTAGGAGCGGCCTACAGGTGCTGGACGCGTTGAGTCCGGTCCTTGCAAGCCTCCAGTAAAGCCATGGCTGACAATAACAAGTCGTTCCGTCAGGAGGTCAGAGAAGCGTCCATCTTTCAGTGGAACGCAAGAGGTCTGAGATCTCGCATATCTGATTTTCGCCAGTTTGTTCATTTGCACCGATTTCCCATCATGATTATATGTGAACCGAAATTATCGCACCCAATCAGATTATCCGGCTACGAGTCATTTTTCTCTTCAAGTGACATCGAAAGTAGCAAAGTTGTTGTATTTATTCGCCGGGAGCTTACTTACGTCGTCCAGCCAGTGCAACCTCACGACAGCAATCAGTATGTGTGCTTGTCTGTTAAAAAAGGAAAAGTGACATTCGCACTTCTAGGCGTGTATATATCCCCATCAGGTCATTTCGACGCCAAAAAACTAGACGGCATATTAAGGGCACATCCGGGTCCGTGGGTTATCACCGGGGATTTCAATGCGCATCATCCCATCTGGGGAAGCTCAAGGCTTAATTCAACAGGACGACGTCTAGCATCATTGGTTTCCAGCCATGGTCTCGTCCTTCTGAATGATGCCAGTCCTACGTTTTTACGAGGCACTACATATAGCAGCTGCCTCGATTTGTCCTTTGTTTCACGCCGATTTGCTACACAGGTAAAGTGGTTTTTGGACATTGAAACACACGGAAGTGACCACATCCCCACTTACCTGAAGATCAAAGGTATTTCGAACACGTACTCCTCTACCACAACACAAAGAATAGATTGGAGAGTGTTCAAGACTCAACTTGAGGATGCTTGTGAAGAAGGCCTGTCCAATGGTCTTCAGCAAGCTATTAAGGAAACTGCACATGCGACTACGCGCACAATAATACGCTCTTCGAAGTACTCTGAATATGACCTCGAGCTGGAGCGACTTCGTGCGATACGCCGTCGTGCCGAAAGACGATACCGACGCACCAATTCCACAGACGATCTACGGACAGCCCGGCGCATCCAAAAGAAGATACAACGGCGCCTTGACAAATTAGACACCCAACGATGGAGGAAATTTTGTGCGTCGCTAGATCCTCATAAACCACTGTCTCAGATATGGAGAATTGTGCGAGGCCTACGTTCTGTTCCAGAGCAGCGTTTTCCCTTCAAAGCCCTTGCACTTTTTTATCGCCGGCATGAAATTGAGGTAGCAGAAGATTTCTGCGCTATGACCGTGGGGCAGACAGCGTACACAAGCCTACATACAGTGAATCAAATCCCTCACTCACGGGACCCACGCATGGATCTACCGTTTACATCACAGGAGCTCGATGCGGCGCTCGTCTTATGTAATAAGTCGTCGTCAACTGGCCCGGATGACATCTCATACAAGATGCTGTGCAACCTTGGTAAACGGGCACGAGAAGCACTCCTTAACATCTTCAACGATTCCTGGCAAGCTGGCGTCGTTCCGCAAGATTGGAAGATTAGCCGCTTGGTACCGATCCTTAAGCCTGGCAAATCTCCCCTGGACATTGCCTCTTACCGACCGATCGCACTCTCAAGTTGCGTAGGAAAGGTAATGGAGAGAATGATCTTGGCCAGGCTTGAATGGTACCTGGAATACTATGAGATATATCCGAACGCCATGGCTGGTTTTCGCCGTCACCGATGTTCGATCGACAATGTTATTGATCTCGTCACATATGTCCAGCAACAAAAGGCAGGTAAACGACTATCTGCAGCCATGTTCCTTGACGTAAAAGGAGCATATGACAACGTTCTACATGACGCCATCCTCGAAGCCATTGAGTCAGTGGGCCTAGGCGGCAACTGTATTGTTGGACACGCAGCTATTTACAAGGGCGGACCTTGTTTGTCAACACTGCAGATGGTCCAACTTCCCAACACCCAACGTATCGTGGAGTCCCGCAAGGTGGCGTCCTGAGTCCAACCCTCTTCAACCTCGTTCTCATTGGTCTTGTAGAACGATTACCAAGTGTGGTCAAGTTATCCGTGTACGCTGACGACATCTGCGTCTGGACATCTGGCGTGACAAGGCCTCAGGTACGCGCAAGACTTCAGAAAGCTGTGACGTTGGTATCATTGTACCTCAAGGACCAGGGTCTGAAAATCTCGCCAGCGAAATGTGCATTGATTGCTTTTAGTCGAAAGCCAATGAGACCATACGCTATATCAATCGATGGCCAAGTCATACCGTATGTCAAGACGCACAGATTTCTAGGCGTATTCATTGATAGAGACCTCTGCTGGGGCCCACATGTGGCCCACTTGAAGAAGAGGCTGACAGAAATTGCAAACTTATTCAAGTATCTCGGAGGAAAAACCTGGGGGACTTCAGTACATGCAATGATGCAATTGTACAAGACGCTTTTTCTTGGCTATTTGCGCTACAGTTTGCCTGTGTTGACCAACACCTGTAGAACCAACATTCGGACTCTCGAAAGCATCCAGGCCATGGCTCTGCGAGTTTGTCGGGGGCTACCGCGATGTTCATCATCAGCTGAGACAATCGAGATCGCTAATGACTACCCGCTGAAGACGCATATCATGATGGAAGTGCTCAGAGCACACGTGAGGCATCTTACTCGTGCCCCTGCCCATCATCTAGCTTCACTGCCAGAAGCCCGACCTCGTGCCTCATTCTGCCAGACAGTCTTGTCATATCGCACACACATTCCTGCGGGATATACAACTCCATCGAGGATTTCAACTCCCCCATGGAGTATGACCTGTGCACATGTTGAACTCACGGTTCCAGGCATAAGGTCAAAAGCCCGGCTCTCGTCTCCAGCGCTAAAGCAGCTTTCTCTTCTCTTGTTACATGAGAAATACAGTGACCATACTCATCTGTATACTGACGCTTCAACTAAAGTGGATGGGTCTGCAGGGTCGGTGATCTTTCCTGCAACAGCGACAACGGTGAAGTTTCGTTTATCCCACCAGACATCATCGACAGCTGCGGAACTTGCTGCTCTACGTAGCGCAATTGAAGTCATTAAACACCAAGAAGCCAAGAAATGGAGCGTGTTCACGGACTCTAAGGCAGCACTGCAGTGTTTGACATTCGCCTTACGCCGGGGACCTCATGAACAACTAGTGCTGGAAATTAGAGAGCTCCTTCACCACCTCTTCGACGAAGGACACAGAATCACGTTTCAGTGGATTCCAAGTCACTGCGGCATATTGGGCAACGAACATGCCGATGCAGCTGCCCGATCAGCACACGAAAATGGTGAAGAAAAATCTATACCATTTTCAAGGACTGATGCGGCAATGACCATCCGAAAAATCGCTAATGCAGAAATAAAATCCCTGTGGAACACCGAGTGCTTACGGCACACGCGACTGCGTTGACTGGACACGTCTCGTCGACTCCGGCCTCCGTCTGGACTCTCCCGACTCGAGACAACGGTGCTTTGCCGACTATGGCTTGGTGTCGCCTTCACCAAAGCTTTCGCCTTCCGAATCGGCATGGAAGACAGTGCTGCTTGCTGTCATTGCGGCAGCGATGAAACTATAGAGCACGTTCTCTGTCACTGCCCTCGTTACAGCGTGCAAAGACGGCAACTAGCTGCTGCGTTAGCTCGCCTTGACGACAGACCTTTGTCTGAACAATCAGTGCTGGAAAGGCGACATGATTTGTGTGCTCACAGAAAATCAGTGAAGGCCCTACTGAACTTTTTGCGTGGCAGCGGCCTATTGTATAGACTGTAGCACCCCAGCTCCCCCCCCCTCTTTTTTTTTCGCGCGCGTCTATTTCCCTCTTCGCTTTCTTTCCAATCTTTCTTCCCCCTTCCCCTAGTGCAGGGTAGCAAACCGGATGCTCCATTTTCTGGTTAACCTCCCTGCCTTTCCCTCATTTTATTCTCTCTCTCTCTTATTAATAAATGTGGAATAAAAGAACAAAAAAACAACGGATCCGAAAAACAACGACTTCGAATAATCGTTCCTCATTCTGAATAATATATTTCTTTCTTCCTCTTGAATTGAATTTCGGGCGTAAAGAATACTTCGCTTAAGCTCAATGCGATGGGGCTCAATGTACATACGGCTTATAGTGTCGCGATGCGCGCGCCACCACACGGGCATCAGGGCACCGTGGTAGGGCTTAGAGCTGCCGTGTATGCCCCTAGTGGCCTAAAGGTATAGCATATACAGTAACACTAGTATGGCTCTTGACGGCTGTGATGCATGGCGGGTACGAAAAGGGTGTTTCCCCGCAAACGTACACTTCTCAATCATCGCTGATTTTGGGGCAGTCTATTAGGGGCGAAGCGCTTTAGGGCCTAGCATTGTCCGTCCATGATGTCCGTCCGTCACGTCAGAGGCCAACGTGTGGTCGCTCGGGAACAAAGCTATGTTTGTTTCAAAACTAAGCCAAGCGTGCGCCAAGATCAAGCGATGTGCTGTGTCGGCGATGTGCTGCATCGATTGACGTGCACATTAGAACTTTAAAAACTAGCTTTGTCATTTACTCTCACTATCATCTATCATGGCATATAGAAAACCGTTGCAATGGTAAAACCACATGTGTGTGCGTGAATGAAAAAAAGCCACAGATTCGCCGCAAGGGCGATTCTATGAATGCGATAGCATCTACTTGGAATGTAGATGCTATGCTTGACCTCTCGCTCCTGAGCTTCGAGCGCTCAGGAGCGAGAGGTCAAGCGTTCGATTCCGCCCGCTGGAGTCTTTTTTTTTCTGGACTACTTTTATTTCTTTCGTTTCTCTCTCTCTCTCTCTCTCTCTCTCTATATATATATATATATATATATATATATATTGTGGGCATTTAGTATACCAATCCTCTTCATCTGTACATTATCATCATTATCATGCATTGCTTATGCATCCTCATCGTTGTCACGTATCATCATCATCTCGGTTCGTGCATCTCCGCTGTCGGCTGCCGGTTCCTCGGGCCTAATAAAGGTCTTCCAAACCAAGACTTCATACGTGGTGGAGGTGCTGTTAGATCCCTCGTCATCCTCTCGACCACTCTGCCCCCTGGAGCTACGTTCAGGTCACCGCTTGGGCCAGGTGTCCGGAAATATGTCGCACCAAGAAGAGGTCGGTGCTGCAACCGTTCCCACTCCGCCACCGCGTGCCGCGCCTTTTCACGTCATTAACAGCCTCCAGCGTGAGCCCCATCCATTCGCCGGGATGCGCGGGGAAGATAGGGACGAAATTTCTGCACTGACCAAACGACGGCGAGGCACTCCTTCTCGGTGATCGTGTAGTTCCTCTCGGCTGCGGAGAGGACGCGGCTGGCGTACGCAACGACTCGCTCTCGCGAAGAGTTGTCGCGCTGGAGGAGGACGGCTCCTAAACCGTGGCCGCTAGCGTCCGTATGGAGGAAGGTCGGTGCACCATCGTGAAAATGAGAAAGAACAGGATCGGTCGGGAGGGCACTCTTCAACCTGTCGAAAGCCGATTCACATTCCTGAGACCACTGAAAGGGCGTACCAGAAGCAAGTAGCTTATGGAGTGGTGCGGCTATGGAGGCAAAGTTTTGTATGAATCGCCGAAAGTAAGAGGCGAGACCAAGGAAACTTCGCAAATCTTTCGGCTTCTCAGGGCGAGGGAAGCGAAGCACCGCAGCAGTTTTCTCAGGGTCTGGACGAATTCCGTCCTTGCTCACAACATGACTGAGGACCTTGATGGATCTGCTGGCGAAATGGCACTTCTTAGTGTTAATTTGAAGACCAGCGCCCGCAAGGCAAGTCAGGATCTCGTCCAAGCGTTGCAGATGTTGAGGAAACGTCGACGAAAAGACAACAATGTCATCGAGGTAACATAGGCAAGTCTTCCATTTCAGGCCACGCAGCACGGTGTCAATCAAGCGCTCAAAAGTTGCGGGCACATTGCATAGACCAAATGGCATAACATTGAGAGAGAGAGAGAGAGATTTGAGATTTATTTATTTTCTGTACGTGCAACAGAAAAAACGAAGCAAAAGCAAAAGGCTACATAGCCTGACGGAGGCTTTTGCTCCGAAATACAGTCTGGCAAAATAAAATAAAAACTAAAAATAACATGTCATATAAAACTTAGCCGAATTAGAGAACATCATTATATACAGATACAATTTGCAAATTATGATCACACATGTAACATATGTACATTATGATCACACATTGAATTCGTATAGGCCATCCGGGGTTGCAAACGCCGTTTTTTCTTTGTCATCTTCGTGCATGGGGATTTGCCAATAGCCGGAACGCAAGTCGAGGCTTGAAAAGAATTCAGCACCTTGTAAGGAATCGAGGGCGTCGTCGATACGTGGCATGGGGTATACGTCCTTCCTAGTGATCTTATTGAGTGCTCGGTAATCGACGCAAAATAGTATGGAACCGTCTTTTTTACGCACCAGAACCACTGGAGACGACCAAGGACTGGTTGAGGGTCGGATTATCTCCCGTTGCAGCATATCGTCTACGTTTTCCTCAATGATTTTCTGTTCGGCTAGGGAGACGCGGTAAGGACGACGATGCACAATGGATGTTCCGTCGGTCTGAATACGATGTGCTGTAGCAGTTGTCTGACCCAGGCTGGATGAATGAATGTCAAAACAGTTTGCATGCTTTTGCAACGAATCAAGCAGCTGCTGCTTCTGTGAGTCTGTCAAGTCCTTGTTGATGGCTGCTGTAAAGGCCGAGGAAGCAGCATGATCTCCAGGATGGCCTTTAGGGGAGGCAGGGGTAAGAGGCACAACGCACACAGGCTGCAGATCGGCAACGCAGGCGACAGTAGTGCCCCGTGGCAGTAAAATTTTATCTGGTGTGGTGTTCGTAGCAGCGAGGACAGCTGATCCATTGTTGAAGCGAGCCACACCTGATGCGAGAGCTATGCCTTTATTGAGGCAACGGGGCGATGGAGTGACCAAAATGTCACCAGAGTCAACGTCGTTGGACAAAACAGTGACTAATTGATGTTCATTTGGGGGTAACTCGATGTCTACAGCAGCGACGAGTCGACGTGGCCTGTAGGTTTCGTCACTAAGCAAGTGGTCTGTGTCAGTAAGATGGACGACACGTTGTGCACAACAAATAGCCGCGGAAGCAGATGAAAGAAAGTCCCAGCCTAAAATGAGTTCGTGGGAGCACGGGGACAGCACAGCGAATTGTATATGATGAAGAATGTTGTCGATTAGCACACGGGCAGTACAGAGAGCGGAAGGGCGAATTATTGTTCCCTGGGCTGTAACCAGTGTTGGTACATCATATGGCGTCGTGACTTTTCGAAGACTGGTACACAAATCAGCACGAATAATAGAAAACCCAGCCCCAGTGTCCACCAAAGCATCAACGTCCACTCCCTCAACTGAGACTGCGATCATATTGTAAGGGCGCGCTGGAGGAATTGGAGTACTGTGTTGGAATGCAGTTTGTCCTCCAAAAACTGCATCGCTTAGTTTTCCGGACGCCGATCAGAAGCGAGGAAAGCAGGCTGAAGAGGAGAAGAGGAGCGACGGTAGGGCGATGGTGAACGGCGTCTGATTGATCGATGATTACTGCGCAGTTCACCGGATGCTGGCGGAGATGGAGATCGACGCGGTGGTGACGAATAACGACGGCCCTGGTACAAGGCTCCTGCGGTATAGTCTCGTTCGCGTATGTCGTACCCTCGGCGCTCATCTTGCTGGCGCTTGCGGCAAAAGCGTGAAATGTGACCACGATAGCCGCAATAATAGCACGTAGGGCGAGTCGATCGATAAGGAGGGTAGTAGCTTGTGTTAGATGCACCGGGAGAGAGAGCAGTGAGAGGGACAGATGATGGCTCAGGCGGTGGTGATTGAAAGCTCGTGGGAAAGCTTCTGGGAGGTGCGGCAGCAACCGACGCGTACGTTGGTGGCGGCGACGTCGAGCTGACGGTGCCTGATGGTGCGGCGACGGCATGCGAGAACGATGGGAGAGTACGAGCGACAGTGGGCTGCAGGTGGGCCATGTGGGTCATGGACGTGAGCTCCTCTCTGATGACATCCCGCAATGACGTTGAAGAAGACTGAATGAGACACACTGAAGGTAGTGTGAATCCCATTGATTCTAATTCTTCGCGTATAATCACCCTTATTGTGTCTCGTAGGTTTGGATCTGCCGTAATACGGGCCGCGTCACTGTCCGGTTGTATGCGCATAGACTCGAGTTCTTCGAGGCGCTGACAGGTTGTCGCAACGTCAGCAACAGTAGCTGGATTCTGGATTGCAAGGGCATTGAATGCGACGGGTGCAATCCCCTTAAGAAGCTGGCGTACCTTGTCTGACTCTGTCATTGGGGTTTCAACCCGGCGGCAAAGTGAAAGGACATCCTCGATGTAGGATGTATACGACTCCCCGATGTGCTGTTTCCGAGCCGCGAGAGCTTTCTTAGCGAGAGCCGAACGAACAGTCGGTGTGCCAAAGACATGCCGAAGCTGATCTTTGAAGGCGGACCAGTCGGGGATGTCGATGTAGTGGTTGAGGAACCACGTCTTCGCGACACCCGTGAGGTAGAATGACACGTAAGCGAGTTTGTAGGTGTTATCCCACCTGTTAGCAGCGCCGACACGTTCGAAATCATCCAGCCATTCCTCCACAATATATATATATATGGTGAACAAAAACAGCGACAAATACCAGTGGCAAAAATCAACCGAGAGTGTCTGTATAATTGCTATAGCAATAAATAAAAGTTTACGATATGCAAGAGCAATCACAATACAGACGAAGCAATATGAAACGCCTACAAGCACAAACCTTTTATACTAGTTGGCGACTTCAAAGTAGACAATACGGGCCTTGGAATTGAGCTTTGAACACTCACCATTCACTTTCTGGAGGTTTGTGAAGTTTTTTTTTTAATCAAGTATGTGTAAAAATACTACTAAAGGGTCCTTGATGTAGTTGTCATGAATTTTAATGCATATTATGTAAAACTAAGCTCAGGGGCTGTTTACCATGATCACATATAATTTATTATTAACATTTATTTAGTAAAAAAATTTCGTCAGTTTTTTTCGTTGTCCATCCAAATTATCTCCCCGTGTTCTTGTACACTGAGAGCTGAAAAAAGAATTTTGGAACAAACTTACCTGCCATTTCATTCTTGGTACTGAAAAGGGCATGCAATTACAGGTCAGTGTATTTATTGTTTAGAGTGAGAACTGAAAAGCCATATTTCAAAGACGACGAAATGCAGGAAAAATGCAAAGGTGCAAAAGTAATCTCTAGGAAACAGAGCAACCACAGTACAACAATGAACATGAGTCTGGACAAATTAAAACAACCTACTTTTGTTTTGCATACAATCTTATAATTATTTCCGCAATTATTGAGGGATACAAATAGGAGACAAGAAAGAAACACGCCCTTGCTCATGATAGACTTTAAAAAAGATCGTGAATTTTATTTTCTCTGAAGGCAAGTGATCAAAGTAATTTTTTACACACAACAACGGTCATTTGGCACATTATATCTCGCAAACAAAGCACATGAGGACTCATAGTATTGAAATCTACTTCTTAGCAAGGATAGCAAGGAGCTTTGAAGAAATATTGCTGGAGTGGAAGCTCCCGCAATGCCTTTCCATCAGAAACGAAGCCAGCTTTTACCCTGCCAAAAGCTGGAAAAATGCTCTTTTCTGGTAGTGCCCACTTAGATACCAAGTTTCTTTGATATCTTATTAAGAGTGCTACGTTAATTTTATATTAAAATATAGTCGTTGCCTACAAATAACACACAGACACGAGTATGTGTGACGGAATCTCTAATGAACTTTGCCTCAAATTGGAGGCGCTCGCTCAGGAAAACAAGTAGCACTAAAACGCAATTGGAGCACTAAGTGACCCGAAAAAGTTTCCACATCACAGTCGTTGGGCGTGCGAAAGAGATGTTCCATTTTTAGCAGATGCGTCGATGCACCGGCAGAAATAGCATGCCAACATGTAAATATGCAGAATGTACATGTTCATGTTTTATTTGTGCCTCTTGTTTACCTTGCAACAATTTTTTCGTGGCTGTGTTTGTGTGAACCACCGAATGTACATGTTCTTTCAACGTCATCTTATATCAACGTTCTTGTAAATGACGTCTGTTTTGTCATCGTCATTATTGTATGTCTAAGAAGAAAATGTTGGGTTGAATGTTACTGACGTTTGTGACAAAATTTTTTTATAAACGGGTGGGAAGTGGTAGTTTATCATGCCTCTTGTAAGATGACCGCCGCAGTCACCATCTTGCCATATGCAAGGTTTCAACCCTGGGCAATAATTTCCACTCCAGCATTTTTTTAAACGTCTTTGGTTTTTACTCAAGTCAGCACTCTTCGATTTTTAAAAAAAATTCGTGAAAATTGAAAGTGGAATTTTCTGGCTTGAGTTTTTTAAAGTCAAGATTTGTAGAAAATAATTGTTTATATATTTCCATTAATTAAGGGTACCTACAAGAAAAAAGTGCCTTGACAAAAAACCTTACGAACTCTTTCCTGTTTTTCACAAAGTTTCGTAGTTTCTCCGTGAAATAAAAATGATGCCCCATGGCGCATCAAAACTAACAGATCTTTTGATTTGGGTCAACTTTGTTTGGTTTTTTTTTTCAGATTTTTCACCCTCTTGAGGGCGCCATAAAAATTATATAATTGACAGTAATGCGTAATAAAGCCTAAACAAAAATGTTCCGACACAACGTTTATAGTTCGAGTTAAATTTGGCCATGAAGCACGAATATACTGCGGTAAGCAAAAACAAGGAGCTCACGTCAACATCTACAAATATTTTTTTGTTGAGCTTGGAGCGTTTCTGGTAAATAAAATTTCCAGTTTCATGTAATCTGAATGTGCCCATATACAGATAACGTAGAAAACAACAAAAATATTGACAGGACATGCATCTTAAATCTCTCCATAAATGAATCCTCCTTGAACCCTTCTCGCTGCGCGTGCCTCATGTTTCCTTTTTTTATTTTCGTGCTAAGCTCTGTGGTACTAAGACACCGTCTGCGTAAGTGCGCTAAGAAATGTGAATCTTTGTGGAAATTTTCACATCAGGTATGCATCTCGGAACACACGCACTGATGCATTGTAATATTTCAATTACATGTCGGGGAAGCACGCTTGGGAAGCATGAACTACCAAAGTAACTATAGGAGACTCTGGCACTGCGATCGTTCAGGGACCATGAGCATGATGGTTAGTACACGAATTTGCCTAGTCTTCGTACTTGCGGGTGGCGAATCACAGTTGTGGCTTCGTTTATTGCCGTGTTTCGGTTTTCTTTCGAAGGAAAGCACGAACTCTTTTGAATCTAATGACGCGATTTGAAATGGTAAGCATAAAAGAATAAGGTGGTGAAGCGCAACCGATGAGCGTTTGCTGATTTTTGTTTTGTGAGAAAACAGCTTCAAGCCACACACGCACACACACGGGGCCATAAGCATGAAAATTAGAGAAATCCGTCTACTATACCCATCATTCCCACGCTCGCTGAAGCGCTGTTCTTTGCAGCTTCCATAAACACTAGCACAACAGTTACCTCTAGTGTATATTTAGGAAACAGTATGCCACCAACTATCCCAACTCTCACTTCTAGAGTAGTGTGTCCTAAATGCAGTGACCAAGGCCCAACGTCTCGACTTTGCTTTTTCGAAGAGGCAGCCGAAAAAAAAGAAAGAAATGCACGCATATTTGAGGTGACTTGCAGTTGGCACTCACTGCAGTACTGATGCCTCATCTACGATTGTTATGTAAATGTGGTGGTCCCGCAAGTGTCACCAATCTTATAACAATATCATAATAATCGTCACAGCTGTCCTCCCTTGGTCCAACTTTTATTGAGTTTAAATTAAATCGACATGGTTACAACATCTGACGTATTTTCCTCCCGCGCACACAGTCCGTTTCACAGTGTGACTTGTGCTTGTCAATTTATGTGTTAAATGATTGTGAGCGCCAGCCACCTACTTGTTGCAGGGCTATTCGCTATTTTTTCTCAGTTCCAAATGTGGGATCACAAACATAAACGTAGATATCGACAAAAAAAGGAAATGACAATGCCTGTGAACTGCTGAAAGTGGAAAATATGAACGCAGATCTATCACTTTTCGCGGCGAAGAATAGGCAAAATATATATGCAAACTGCTGTCCATACGCCGCATTGGGTAAGTTTTAGGTATTTCTCGAAAACCCAAAGAAATTTCAAAAATAATCACATAATTGGTAACTGCTGGTACGTATGCACTAATTGTATACGACGGCTGAGTGTGAGACAACTATGTAGTAGATGTATGCATTTGATGAAATGCATTACCAACAGCTCATATTGAGGACGAAAACGTAGTTTTTTTTTTCAAAAGAGAGGATCCGTTGGGAGGTTTGTGCAATCTGTATCAAAATTGTTGCATCAGTAGAAAAACAACTACCACCGCCGGTGTAATCCGATGCGTTAAGAAGATGGTAATTGCCAATTAATTTACGTGCATGGGCTTGTCTTGCAGTCACGTCAAGATACATCAGGGGCCGTGAAGAGGCCAACTAGAGCTTTTAACGTCAGAGGGTTAGAGCGCATGCCTAAATAAAAACTCGTGTATGTCAAAATGAAAAAGAAAACCGCAGCATAACTCAAAGTTTTCGTCAAAAACATAGTTAAGTTGCGTTTTGCTGTACTCAGTTCGTTAGTACGAGTTGAGTCCAACCCTTAGCACCATGGGTATTTGCAAAAACATAAAAAGTTCTTTGTAAATTGGGGGACTTCGTAAAATCGAGCTTGGTTATATTGAACTTGAACTGCATTTTGTATCGGCTTCGCCTTTCGAAGATGTGTTAAGAAGCTGCCAGCGCAGCACTGGAACACCTTTGGATATCCTCTGATATCGATAAAGCTTGCTGTCGCTGGTACATCGGCAAAAATATGTCAAGCAAGCGTAGAGCGAAAGCTTCTAGATACAAATTGCAACAGGTCGGAGAACAGGGATGGGTGGAAGTGATGCAACTGTCGGTGGAAGCCGCTCCCCGCTTGTGGTGTTTAGAGCCAGAGCCGATAACAACGCATTTCTTGCAGCTTACATTTGTTTTGTTCTTTCGAACCTGATACGTAAATAATAGCAAGGGCATGCACGTCCAAATACACGTCATTTCCCTCAATATCCCGGCGGATTGAAGCTGTTTTTTTTGTTTCGATATAACGATTAGACACTTCCTTTGATTCTGCTATAAAAGCAGATCGACTCTCCAACGATGCATTCGCACTTTTAAGGACCTTCGCTGAAGACACACATCTTCTCCAAGATGAAGGTACGTGTTGTGCCATCTGCTTGACCAATGGTGGCACATCATAATTATCTTGGCTTGTTATAGAATACTTCTGACATCTTGGTATTCGGAATACGAATTGCATTACTAATTCACAGTTCTGCATACTGTTTGGTTCAGTTATGATCTTGTTTCTTTCTTTGATCATACTGAAAGGGTAACTTGAGCGCAGTGCTACTGATTTCATCCCCTCATTTTGTTAGCGTCAGATATTGTATTACATACAGGTCACGTGAATTTCCCGCGCTCATTTTTCCAAATGGTGCTCAGGAACAACCTAGTACCTGAGGAAGGGAGTGAGACATCTGAAAAAAATAACAAATACTTGTTAAATCGCCCCACGCTGTGGATAATGCATTCTATCGCACTATGCTTATTGTTGAACCTAAATACTGAGAACCTTGTGTCGTAAAGATTTGGTTCTATATGCCACCCTTAGATATGTCATCAACATTTATTGGAAGTCCTAAGTGTGCACCGCGAAACCTTTTGGTTTTAGAGTATCGAGACAGTTGTAATGTGTTAACACGAAAGTTAGTTTATTATTTGAAGCTTTTAATTTGAACATGACATGACGGTTGTTGAGCGGTGGTATAGCACAAACATTGCAAATGCTAGCCACTTAATAAGCTTTATGATTAACGTTGTGGATACCCCGAAATATACACGTGCGGCACAATAAACCAAGGGCTATGTCTTTTCCGCAACTGAAGTGGGCCACATTCTTGATTATGATTAAAATGAACATAACCGCATCAGCGTGAACTTAAACGTTGCTGACACTCGTAGGACCACTTTTCTTTTAAAATGATCAGCATATGGAAGAAATCGTTCATAACGATGGTATGCTGTAGAGCGATAACACAGAGTAATTGTGTGAATGACAATTATTTAACAGATATGAATGGTGCACGCTTTATTCGATAACGCAGACCTTCGCCGCCGCTGTCTGCGCCCTCCTAGTCAGCAGCGTTTATGCTGACAAGGATGAGAAGGTGGAAGCACGTGGAGGTCTCTTGGGTGCTGGTTTTGGAGGTTACGGTGCTGGTGTCGGAGGAGCTGGACTTGTCGGCGCTGGTGTCGGAGGACCCGGACTTGTCGGGGCTGGTGTCGGAGGACCCGGACTTGTCGGGGCTGGTGTCGGAGGACCCGGGCTTGTCGGGGCTGGTCTCGGAGGCGTCGGCCTTGGCGGCGGATATGGCGGAGGCTTCCAGTCTGGCTACGGCAATGCCGCCGGTGGCCATCAGGCTGGATTCCAGCATGGCGCTGGTGGTTACAACCAGGGCTCCGGAGCATTTGCTGGCGGTGCCTCCAACAGGAACGTGAACGCTTACAATGACAACAAGGGCTACAGCCACAGCTCAGGCTTCTCGGCCTCTGACAGCAAGGCCTTCGGCTCTGGACACAAGCAGGGATCATCTGGCTTCCAAGGAGGTGCGGCCGGACACCAGGCAGGATATGGATCTCAGTCATTCGGACACCAGGCTGGGACTGGCTATGGTGGTGGATACCTTGGTTAGATGTAAGTTCATCGCCAAAGGAATTCTTGAAATGTTACATGTAACCTGTGCTCACATGTAATCGCGTGCTGTCCCCAAGAGCTTACATCTTTATAACGAGATGCATAAGACACCACCTACACGGCCCTCCCCCATGCTCAGTCTCATGGCGAGAGCGTCATGGGGATCCCATTTCGCTAAAGTGAAAAAAAGAACTCTGGCACGAAACTTGGCTATATTTGCATTGTTCTCTACGTTTGGATAGACTTGAGGCTCATGTGCTTAAATGCGCGTGCACGCTAAAAAACCAAAGTTCCCGGAGATGTCCACTACGACGTCTCGCATAGAAATATTGTGGTTTTAGGACGTTTAATACGAACATTTAGTACTGTTTCTTTGTTCTCGGAAAATTAACTAATTATTATAACGGGTGATAATAAGCGTTCAGATGTGGAAGAGAGTCATAGAAAGAACATACCTAGGATTTCTACCTTTCCTAACGTTTATAAATTAAGAGTAGTAAGAAATTAAGCTGCACAAATTGGTATTGCGATATCGCAAAATACCAATGCCGGGTGATTTAAAATGAGTTCGAAACTTATATGTAACTGTGATCTTACACGCCGCCGCACATAATTTAGGCCAATAAGTTCGCGTTTCATATTATAACCGAAAGAAAATGGGAACAAAATATTTATATTGAATGTTTACAATGACAATGCATATAAGACTTTTTTTCCTCTTTTTCTCATTTACGCAGTGAATGCTTCACATGAAGAGGAACGTCGGCTGCTTTCGACTCGCTACACGGACATCAGAGAGGGAAATAAAAGTTGGTCTCTTTAAACCTGAATCTTTCTGTATTCTTATGTCTCCAGTGATACTGTACATTGTTCACATAACTCCACTAATCACACGTCATAGAACCATGGACGAATATTGCCTTCAATAGAAGAATATGACTATAGTTATAGCGCGAGAACAGAACGACGACAAAGAGACGAGAAGGAGGCACAAGCACTCGTGTTCTTCTCGTCTCTTTGTCGTCGTTCTGTTCTCGCGCTGTAACTATCGTCATCTCATACCAACTAGCCCAAACTGCAATACTTCTAAGACGAATATCGTCGGGGCCCAGCCAGCCAGCACAAGAATACATCACGCTGATTTTTGAATGAATGAATGAACACATTTTATTTCTGGGGAGATACAGGAAAACGAAGCGAAGCTAAAGGCCATTCAGTCTGACGTGGCTTTGCTACGCAAACGCTACGTTCACGATGTAAACCAGAAGTACCCGCGAATGCATTCATACTGGAAGCATAGTTTAAGGCTGCTTATTCACGGTTGCCGTTTGAACCCTTGCACGGCACTTAAAGGGCGTAAACCTACATGACGAAGCTGCTTCGGCCGTTATGTGGACCCAGTACAAAAAAAACGCAATGTTCTATTTAGACCGGTAATGTGAAGCGATCATGTGATCGGTTGTCCTCCAGCCAACTAATCACGTGATCGATTGATAACCGCTCATGCGATCACTTTCATTTCTACTTGACAGCCAATGACAATATATATCATGGCCACATTGGAATAGATCGTAATAAGTATATTTTTCAGCCCCATTGTGTATCAAGACGAACATATCATGAGCTCAAGGTTAGAGAATATAGCTGCAGGACTAATCTTTTTAAAAGCCCTTTTTTCCCCAAAACTATTTTTGAATGGAATCGTCTGCCTGCTGACAAGCTCAGCATAATAGATAACGAAGCTTTTGCGGCCGCTCTTTGAAATCTCATTCTGTCTTCGGCTGCAGTCGACTTTTATGCAGTGTTTAGTTCTTATCTCACCTTTTTTGTATTTTTTATGTTTGTACAGTATAAATTTCATTTTTGTTTTCTCTCTTCGTCTAGGTTAGCTGATCTTTATGTTAGTCATGTGTATTGACAACAATGTATGCCGCTATTTCTCCTTAGTTTTCACTACCAATGTTCTTGAAATGTATGATTTATAAATTGTTTGTGTAAGCCCCCCCCCCCCCACTGTAATGCCTAAATGACGCTGTGGGTACGAGTGTAAAAAAATGACAAGCTTAGTACGAATCGAAGAAAGACCGCGAGCTTGAAAAGTAACTTGGTGGTCTTGACTCTATCCGGCAAAATATTTCCGTCTCAATGAAGCTACCTACAGCTTGGCGCAGCACCTGGCGAGACAGCAGCTCAGGGAGACAAAAAACATAACTGAAGAAGTTATAGGAACATCTGGGCTAGCTTGCTGATTTAGTTTCACTGTTTGGTAAACGAATAGTTTAGTGATCATTATATAGTAACTGTAATTTAATACAGAGCGTGTAACTGTGGATAATGAATAGTTCAATAAAGTAACAACACTCGACAATTATGACAGCCAGAAGTGTAATCGAATGTTTCTATTTCTGAACTGACCGAAACGCAATTGTATATGCGTTGGTGATGTCTGGCAGCAAAGGGAAAAAAATCCCCTACTGTCACACCTGTCCCGTTATTAGGGAGGCGATCGCCGGGCTAATTCGAAGAGCCGAAGTATCGGCCCCCCGAACCGCACCACGAAAGCGTGGACAATTTTGAAGTGGTCCTTTTTGGTGCGCCAGCGGACGCCGGTCGTGGCCCAAAGAACAAGTCAGAGCCGAGAGTTGATAAACAAACAAATTATAATCTCAATAATGGCAGATCGAAAACAATACATAAGAATGTACACTCCACAATAGTTGCATACAATATGACACCAATCAAACCAATCAATCAACGTACTACACAACACAATCAGCCACACTTGAAACAACGGACACGGACAACAATACGCACTACAATGCAGTCACATGCATTGAACAACCAAGACACTTAAGGACTAAAGCGATAGAAAACCTATTCAGTCCAAAGTCCTTGGAACAAAAGTCTGAATGATACTCTTCCGAGAATCACTCACTCAAAGTCCAGCGTTGTTGTCGTTCCGTAGCTCTCTGAAGTTTCTTTTCCAGGAAACCTCGCCGGAGTTTCTCTTCCAGGAAAACTCCCGTCTTCAATAGGCCACTCTCCAAGCTTCAAACTTCTTCGCCGGAAATCCGTCGGCTTCACACACGCAGCTGTTGCCCGCGTCTTCGCTCGATAGCGGTAAACCCACGCTCTTGCCTGTAGCTCGAGCCGTCCCTACGGACCAAAAACTTTGCCGACTTCACGGCGGAATTCCTACGCGCTCTGGCGCTCACTTCCGTCTCCTCCTGTTCTGTCACTACGGGCAGAACCTTCGCCGACTCCACGGCGGAATCTCTACGCCGTCCGGCGCTACCTTTCCGTCTTCTCCTGCTTTCTCGTCTCGGCTGCTCGATTAAATACGTTCCGCGCCACCTTCCAGAAATTTCTCGTCCTTTCGTCGGCGCGATACGCAGCGAAGGCTGGAGAGAGGCGAGACGGTTTGTCAGCCCTCCGCGTCGGGTGACTCAGCTCGGCGTAGCCACGCCTCCTTCGTTCTGGAAATTTCTAGCGCTTGCCCGGCCGCCGCTGTGGGGTGAGGAGGTTCGTCTGCGAAGCCGTGCTTCTGCGGGGAGAGCGCGCGCCCGGGAGCCTTGGATGTTTGCTTTCTTCTTTTTTTTTTTCTTTTTACCTCGCGGCGTTTCTACCGCCCGTTGTCGCAAGGATTTGGCGGCGCGCTCTTTTTTTTAGCGCTCGTTCTGTGACACTGCCCCCCACTTTAAGAATATTATCTCATAATATTCAAAACCACACAAACGAGCGCGAAAAGTCACCACACACTCTCACAGACTGTAACACCATCAGTCGCTCATAACACTTCACATTCACAATAGATCACGCAATACAATCTTACATTGTAGTTCAATTTCACAACACATGAAATATAGCCACAGGTACATGCCTACAACACTTCATCACACATTCCAAACAATACAAACGTACAAAGTTCTGTCGATACAACAATTATACAACACTTTACATCACATCATCGCACAGAACACTTTGACTCGCTTGACATACACTTGCGACACAGGATAACAAGAACATTAACACATCATATGTCACTCAGCACTGCCCAACACATTCTGATTTGACCTCCGCACTTATTCCGTGTACTTTGAGCTGCGCTTGCGTCCTTTCTTGCGGTGCTCGCTCGATTTCTTCTTGTTTTTCCACGTTCCCTTTCGGCGAGCCCTTTCCAACGACGATATCTGAGGCGGCGTCTCAGCCATCGTTGTCACTTCCGACACCGTGAACAGGTCATTACATTCGACGGGTCCTGTCTGTTTATTTACCCGCTTGATAATGCCTCTACATTTTGCCCGGCTGGTCAACTCCGTCTCCTCCTTTACACTGTCGGTCGGTTGAGGTCGTGCCGACGTACGTCCAGTTGCTCGGCCTGTGAACTTATTCGACACGATCGTCTTCTCCTTCGCTGTCTCTTGCGCCGCAGCTTCACCTTGGGCTCTAGTGAGATCCGTCACGGGCTGCTCCTCCACTGTATCTCGCGGCCGCTGTGTTGGCGAGGGCTCTATCTTCGGGTCTTCTCCCAAACATTCTGGATCACTTGGCCCTCGCGCCCCGTCGATGTTTCCGATGACAAGGTCATACAGGGGGGTCGTCATGCATAACGCAGTAACCTTCCCGCTGAAGTACGGGGTTTCAACCTCAATTTCTGCTTCGGGAAGCATCCGAACCGTACGGTCAATTAGGCAAACCGGCTTCGTTCTGCCTGTCAACTCCCTTTCCCGTACCAAATTTCTCCGCACGATAACAGTGGAACTGCCGGTATCTCTTAACACCGTAATCCTTTTGTCCGCAACTTTTCCATGTAGCGTTGGCATTCCTTTCGTAACACTGGTTGGCTGTTTTGACATTACAGCACCAACAATAGGAATTTTCTCCCCATTTTTCAATTCTACGAATCCGTCGGTGACGGCATTATTATCGGATTTCGGTGCCACTTGCACACATAATACCTGGTGAGTTTGACTCGCTCCGTTTCGACATGCATCTGCTTTGTGCCCAGTCTGACCACACTTAAAACATTTTACTGTCGTAGGGCTCGTAAAGATCGTTCGACAGTTTTTCGCGCGATGACCCACTCGGTTGCACAGAAAACATCGCGGAATGCTCTCTGGTGCACGCTTCTTTTCTTCGGGAGCCAATTTCTTCGAATCATCGGGACACTCCTTCTTGACCTTGGCCAAATTAGTGCCACCTTGCGCTTCCAAGAATTGATCAGCCAATTCAAGCATGTCTTCAAGTGAGTCAGCCTTCCTCTCTTTTAAGTACAGTGACAGGCTTGGGTGGCAACTAGTAAGAAATTGTTCTCTAATTAGGAGCTCTCTAAGCTCATTGTACTCCTGTGCTGTCCCTGAAAGTTCAATCCATCTGTCGAAATAATGGCAAAGTCGGGCGGCATACTGCGTAGCCGTCTCACCATCAGCTGGCTTTCCTGTCCGAAATCTGTCCCGGAAACCTTCCACGGTAAATCTAAATCGCTTCAGCAAAGCAGCTTTCACCTTTGCATAGTTGGCTGCATCGGTCGGCGTCAGCCTACCGTACACACTGAGCGCTTCACCACTCAAGCAAGTACTCAAAGCAGTTGCCCATTGCTGTTCCGGCCAATTCTGGCTCCTCGCAATCGTCTCAAATCGGTGAAGGTACGCGTCAAGGTCGTCCTTCCTTTCATCAAATGCTACGAGCAACTTGCTTGGGTTCAAGCGGAAGCCATGATCCTCTCGTTCGCTGCTTTCAACTCTAGCTTGGACGGGAGTTTCACTTCGCTGTTGCAAACGGAGCCGCTCGAGTTCCATCTCGTGCTGACGCTGCCGTTCCCTTTCCTCTCTTTCTTCTTTCGCCCTCTCAGCTGCCAGTCTTTCTTTCTCCAGCTCCAACTTCAATTGCAGCTCTCTTTCTTCTTTCGCTCTCTCAGCTGCCAACCTCTCTCTCTCCAGCTCCAACTTCAATTGTTGCTCTCTTTCTTCCTTCGCCCTCTCAGCTGCCAACCTCTCTCGTTCCAACTCAGCTGCTTTTTCTTCCTTGGCTCTCTCAGCTGCCAACCTTTCTCTCTCCAACTCAGCTTCTTTTTCCGCTTTGGCTTTTTCGACCGCCAGCCTTTCTTTTTCCAGCTCAGCTGCCTTTTCTTCTTTGGCCCTCTCTTTTTCTTCTTTTTCCTTCTGGGTGACCCACTTCCGTAGTTCGACGCCAGAAAGACCCATCTTCTCACCCAGAGCAACTAACTTTTCGAGATCCATGGTGTCTCGCAACTCGCAAATAAAACCTTAACGCTTGCAAAAAGTATCTGCCTAACTCAGTCTATCGGAACACTCTCCTGCACTCGTTAACGAGAACACTGAACAACACACAAAATCCGATAGCACTATCAACAACTCGAGGCTCTTTCTCACTACTTTGGACACACTGTGCACCAAAAGGTCCTGTATCGCGGATGCCAGATTAATTGTCACACCTGTCCCGTTATTAGGGAGGCGATCGCCGGGCTAATTCGAAGAGCCGAAGTATCGGCCCCCCGAACCGCACCACGAAAGCGTGGACAATTTTGAAGTGGTCCTTTTTGGTGCGCCAGCGGACGCCGGTCGTGGCCCAAAGAACAAGTCAGAGCCGAGAGTTGATAAACAAACAAATTATAATCTCAATAATGGCAGATCAAAAACAATACATAAGAATGTACACTCCACAATAGTTGCATACAATATGACACCAATCAAACCAATCAATCAACGTACTACACAACACAATCAGCCACACTTGAAACAACGGACACGGACAACAATACGCACTACAATGCAGTCACATGCATTGAACAAACAAGACACTTAAGGACTAAAGCGATAGAAAACCTATTCAGTCCAAAGTCCTTGGAACAAAAGTCTGAATGATACTCTTCCGAGAATCACTCACTCAAAGTCCAGCGTTGTTGTCGTTCCGTAGCTCTCTGAAGTTTCTTTTCCAGGAAACCTCGCCGGAGTTTCTCTTCCAGGAAAACTCCCGTCTTCAATAGGCCACTCTCCAAGCTTCAAACTTCTTCGCCGGAAATCCGTCGGCTTCACACACGCAGCTGTTGCCCGCGTCTTCGCTCGATAGCGGTAAACCCACGCTCTTGCCTGTAGCTCAAGCCGTCCCTACGGACCAAAAACTTTGCCGACTTCACGGCGGAATTCCTACGCGCTCTGGCGCTCACTTCCGTCTCCTCCTGTTCTGTCACTACGGGCAGAACCTTCGCCGACTCCACGGCGGAATCTCTACGCGCTCCGGCGCTAACTTACCGTCTTCTCCTGCTTTCTCGTCTCGGCTGCTCGATTAAATACGTTCCGCGCCACCTTCCAGAAATTTCTCGTCCTTTCGTCGGCGCGATACGCAGCGAAGGCTGGAGAGAGGCGAGACGGTTTGTCAGCCCTCCGCGTCGGGTGACTCAGCTCGGCGTAGCCACGCCTCCTTCGTTCTGGAAATTTCTAGCGCTTGCCCGGCCGCCGCTGTGGGGTGAGGAGGTTCGTCTGCGAAGCCGTGCTTCTGCGGGAAGAGCGCGCGCCCGGGAGCCTTGGATGTTTGCTTTCTTCTTTTTTTTTCTTTTTACCTCGCGGCGTTTCTACCGCCCGTTGTCGCAAGGATTTGGCGGCGCGCTCTTTTTTTTAGCGCTCGTTCTGTGACACCTACCAAGCTCGTTGTACAGAGAATTAGCCAACGAAGTTGAAGTGCGCCACTCCGGTGATTATCAACGAATTAACTTTGACATTTAAGTAAAGCTTTTTTCAAACCTTTCAGAATTCACTCATAAAAAAACTGTTTGTAAATCTGTCAGATCACGACAACGTTACCTCAAGGCACTCCATAACCTATTGCAACAAGACTAATGAAATAATTGTTGAACTTAAATGTGTTATAGTAAGTAGTTCTAATTAGGTTGTAATGATGAATATGGTGATGATGAACAAACTTTATTTAATTAGCAGAAAGATCCTCCTCCCCTTTCAGGTGCGAAGGGGGAGACCAAACCTAGACGACGGCCATGATCCCATGTGCCTTGGCGGCGTCTTCGGCCTGCCGCATTAAGTGGGCTTGTAATTGAGAGTTAGAGTGGTGGAGCGCTGCAATCCTTCCACTCCCATTTGGGAATTCGCCTCTCATGGGGGCCTGCAGGTATGCCCATAACATGTGGCTCAAGTCCGCCCTGTTGTTGCAAAATTTACACTTGTCTGAATGAAGTTCGGCACGCAGCGGTTCATTGTTACCGGACTAGGGAATGTATTGGTCTAGAGCAGGCACCACGCTACCACATGTCCTTTGTTCATTGACGAAAGTGTGGGAGGATAAATTTTCCTGCTTAGTCTGTAACACTGCGTGATATCCCTGCAAGTGGCCATCCGCTCAAATCTCTCGTCGTCCTCCCATCTCGACCAGGGCAATACAGAGGCTCGGTCTGTCAGTCCTCGAGCTGTTTGGTGTTCAGCCTCATCGCCGGGTATGGAGGAAAAGGGTGCCGAGATTATATCTGTTGTTCTTTGATCTTTGTGACCAGCTAATATTCTTAAAGCTATGAGCGATATTCGCCCTCGTTCAAAGTTTCTGACAACCGTCTGCGAGTCGCTAACGATTAGTGAAGTCAAGGTGGATGCTAAGGCCTCTTCGCCTCTTCTACAAAGCTCGTTCTCATCAAGCCGCTGTCCTTATGCTTTCCGTGGTGGTCCACTGCTGCTATTGTCATGTTGTCATTTCCTTTGTATTTGGCCACGTGTACGTACGTTGTTGCCGGTAAATCTTTTACGTTGTTATGTATATTTTGCGCTCTTTCAGCTCTCCTTGCTTTGTGATGGTCGGGGTTCACGTATTTGGTACCGGTAAGATTACTAAACATTTCCTGGTCTCATACGCAATGTCCTTCTTGGTGCCAAATTGATTTGTGTAGTTCATAGCCAGTTCCTCTAATTTGCTCTGCCTGTTTTACTATGCGTCATTCGTTCATATTGTTCGATTCTCTGAGCTTCTATAAGCTCCTCTGATGTGCTGTGAAGCCCTAATTGAAGTAATTTCTCATTAGGGGTAGTTACTAAATGTCCAATCGTCTGTTTGAAAGCTAGTTTAATGATACTGCCAATTCTTTCTCTCTCAGCCACTTGCTGTCTAATGTACGGAATCACATATACAATACGACTGACGACAAAAGCCTGTACCAATCTTATCATAATATGTTCTTTCATACCATGGTGCCGGTTTGCAATTCATTTAAGTAGATGCATAATTTGCTGCGCACTGGTTTCAAGTAATCTAGTCGCCTCACCGTTATGTCCGTTCGAGCTCATTCGAAGTCCCAGTATTCTTATGCTTTCAACCATAGGCATTAGCTTTTTGCCAACAAAGATTTTAATGCTAGGTTTTCCCTGGATAGTTTTCCGACCCCTACATGAGCGGCTGTAGAAAAGAAGTTCTGAATTTTCCAGTGAGCATCGTAATCCTGTATGGGTGGCATATTCTTCTCCAATAATCACTGCGGTTTGTAACGTTTCCTCTGTGTATCCGCCACTACCTTCTGATATTGATAAGGTAATGTCATATGCACAGAGGCTATGGAGGAGTTCAGTCTGGTAGGAGGACCTATCATGGCCACATTAAAAAGAAAGTGGGATAGGACTGAACCTTGTGGCGTTCCTCTGCGGCCCAGAGGAACGCCGTTCCTCTGGGCCATGAGGAACGGCGTTCCTCTGGGCGTTCCTCTGTTGGGATTCTGCTTCGCCAAGTATTATTCTTGCAGTCCGGTCAGTTAAAAAAGTCTTTCATGTAATCGTGTAATCTTTTTCCAACCTCATAACGCTTCAAGAGCGGCAAGTATAGCTTGATGTGATTTATTATTGAATGCCTTTTTAGGATCCAAGCCAACTATGATCTTTGTATCATGTGTATTTAGACCCGAAATAATATTTTGATTAAATATATATAATTATCCTCGCGTAAATGATGCTTACCTTTGGCGTCAACAGAATCATACCTTAGGCAAGGAATATAGTGCAAATTCATGTTTGGTTAGGTCAATCTTCAGCAAAGAAAAATTTGCTCGCTGGAAGCGGCACGTCCCACAACGCGTCGAACGTGGCAATGGCTTCAGAAAAGTGATGATATGTATATTACACTGCAAAATGAAGGTAAATGAAAACAAATTTATCATGTGGAAAGTTCCATTCATCCAAAGTACTATATACCTTGCTCCTATTTGATGCTAATAGCAAAAACAAGTGGTATCAAAAGGTTAGTTATCTCTTACGCCTGTGCAAAATGATTGACTTGTATTATATGGACATGTATTCTCTTCAGTTTTATCGGGCTTGTGGTGAGTGCATCGGTAGTGACATTTTGAGGAATGTCAAGCAGGTGTACTCACTGCTACAAAAACGAGGAGAGCAAGATTTCCCCAAAATATGTGGTGAATACATTCAAGCCAGCGGATGGTTTCTCTGATTCGCCGTTCACTGAAAAGCATACTGAGGCTTGCTCAATTACTGTGGCGCCAGGAGTTTTTATTTGTATAAGACGGGCGAATTTTCACCTAGCCAGATACAGCTTCCTTGCTAAATTCATTTTACGTTACTTGACAAATTCGCGTGATTTCGCTCTGATAAAAAATCACACCATATCCACGGGGTGAATGATGACGAGTGGGCGAAGCTCCTGAGGGAATGATCGATAAAGCGGGAACCTACCGTATTTCGTTTGCGCTCACTACCAGGCTGCAGAAATTAGGTGCCTTCTTTCTATTCTAACCACTACCACCACCCCTATCCGACGACTCTGAGCACGCGCCAACAGCGAGCGAATTTTATTGCATTGCTCTTCCTAGCGTACATTGCCGAACTATTGCATTCAACCTTAACACGTGCCATATGTCACATCATTCACATTTTAGCATCTTGCATCATTCATCACCAGCTACAAGTACCGCATCTAGTTTTAAATTTATCAACTACAAGCATCATCAACTACAAGTCGTCCGTCAACCCGTCCATACTTCAGCTCATCCGTGCTACCATCCGTGCGTCCATTCATGCGTTCGTCCGTGAGTCCGTCCATTCATCTGTCTGTCTTTCGTGCGTCCATCCGTCCACGCGTCCGCGCTTATATCGATCCGTCCGTCCGTCTGCTAGTCTGTCTGTCCGTCCGTCCGTGCGTCCTTCTAGTGAACACTCCAAGTACCACCATCTCCTATCCTGCATCCCCTGTGGCACATACCCGCTCTAGAGTGGGTATGTGTCACCGGTGGCTACGTACTACAACATATATACAAGGGATGGACAGACCCGCGCCTTAAGGAGCTTCGCTCCTAAATGTCACTCTCCCGTGAGAAACTGGGAAATGAGGAATAACAACCTTACGTCATATATTAGACTGTGATCATGGCAACGATAATGTTTTATTATGTGAAAATATACGTCCCAGAACAGTGATACAAAATTTAGGGACGCCGTAGTGGAGGTCTCCGCAAATCACGAGCTTCAACTGTTCGTTAAGTGCACTGATATCGCACAGTACACGAGCCTCTACCATTCTTCCTCTATTAAAATGTGACCATCGTGGCCGGGATCGAAACCGTTACCTTCGGGTGAGCGGCCGAGCACTTTAGCAATTGCAACAGGTTCTAAAGTTGGGCTAGTTGAATATTCATGGTATAGTTGTCGTTCAAACGCACGAAGAAACAAAAAGGAAGAGTGGACAAGCGCTTGTCCCCTCTTTGTGTTTCTTCGTGCGTTTTAACGACAGTTATACCGAGCCCTTTAGCCACTGATACACCGTGGCGAACGATCATGTCAACAGTACTACGATACTTAGCGAACAACAAGTCAAGAAATGTGTGCGGAGAGTTATATCCGTTGAAGAATATAGGGTGCCGCACAATAAAAGCTCGGTGATTTGAAACTCCTTTATTAGACAAATTGAATAGTTCTAACGCGTTTGTTGTGCCCGGCCAAACGCATGTGTTGTTTATAAAGGCATCAAAATCTCGTCGATTCGGTCATGTTTGGCCGCAACATGATTCATTCTCTTGGTCCTCAGACCACTTTGAGAAGGAAACACTGCAAGTATGCTACTCGAAGTGCAGCATTCGTGGCCAACCGAAACGGTTGTGCGCTTTCAGAAAAGCAAAATCACGACCCACACACAATCCAGTTCTTGGTACTTAAGAAGGCACTGATTCAGCGCACGTTTCAGATTAAGGCACTGGGGTCTCGAGCCAAGCTCGCGGTGCAATTGTTGCATTGCTCTTAGGAAAATTAATTGCTCGATTTACATACTTCTTAAGAAAATAAAAGTATTGAAATTATTGCAGCAGACTTTCATTCATTGTTTTCTAGGTACTTTCAATATTTCAGTATCCAACTGATTTGGGCAGATTTTCCGGTTTCATGAAATTCGAATGAACCAGCTTTAATTGAACTACCAACAATTGGTGAAAAGACAAGTAGGTTTAATCAGAGGAAATCGATAAAAACTTTTTCTAAAAGCTTCGAAACCGCCTCAACGTGGAACTCAAAATCAGTTATGTCATCAAAAATTTATTTAAGGAACTGTATAGAACATGCTGGGAGTCGAATTCAGTTGAATCAAAAATCAGCTGACCCACGCAATGAAGCAGCAAGGGAATTACAGGGCTCTAAACATTAGTGATATGACAAAGTTGGATGAATTTTTAGAATCTGCCATGCAATTTTTAATCAAATTGAACTTTTCTACACCACAGTGCCCGTTATCTAGGGTTACTTTACACAGCCACATTCCAATAACGAAACAGAGCTGATACAATTTGTGGGAATACATTACTGCACAGAACTGTGACAACGTTATAGCACATTGCTTCGTTTTGTTATATGAACGACAAACCCCGCTGAAATTTTTATGGCATGAAAGCATAGAGAAAATAATACCGACAAAACTTTGTTTACATTTTTTTGATCGCTCTGATTGAATCGTTTCCCCACTTTTAAACAGAAAATGTAATAGAAACAGATTTTCACTGGTAGAGCTCAAAGTTAATCAACAGGCGTAAGGTAGCCTACATAATAAGGTGTAATATATAGAAACTTAAGCGTACTCTGAAGAGCGGACAAAGCCTGAAATTGAAGACTGAGCACAGGAAAAGTGAAGATTGAGCGAAGGCTCAAACTAGGAAGGAAAGAACGGAGCAGAAATGCAGAAGGCAGTGACGGTAATCAGGAAAGGGTCCAGTTGTCTACCCCCTCCTGGCGGGGAAAAAAAGAAAAATAAATACGACGATGAAAATAGCCAATAAATGCACGTTGTATGCACTAAGGGACAACGAAGGCAACGTTCTATCAATGTGAATAAGATAGTGAAAGTATCTGAGCATTCTACACAGACCGACATGGTAGGCGGGTCAAGCAGGACGAACAATTAAGGAGTAATGGTCCGAAGGTATTAGATGATCTAACGTTAACAACAAGGGAAGTAAAGAAAGCATTCCAAAGTACACTGAGGCAGAAAGCCACTGGTAGGGTTCATGCTGTGCCAGATTCGTTAAATTAAAGTAAAGCAACTGTTCTAAAAAAATCCTGCTAGTCATATATGCGCAATGACTATGGGTGTTTAAGAATCCCAAAAGGGCGCATATACCGAAGTACTCGGGAAAGATGTACTGCAGGGGTACCAAAAACCTGTAGTAGAATGCAAAATTTTCCTGCCTGAGCACGAGTACGGGCCTCCGCGTGCATCCCATTTACCATGGCGATTTTCTATTCCAGCTATTACAACTTCAATTCAGGGATAAACTCCGAAAAATGATGCGCCTGCAATTTCAATAATGTAGTTACTTTAACACGACTTTACAGTAAATTATGAGTATATTCATGAGTGTAGTGACGAATCATGACTGAATCAAAGCTCTACGTCGGTACTCTTTATACGTGCATACCAAAAGAAAAAAAATTTAAAGCTCAGCCATTTCACATCTTCCACAAGGGCAGAGCTTTATGCAATACTTTTTGGTTTACGCTGCAAATGCTTAGAGTCAGGTCCTCTTCGATTGGTATTTTTAGTGACTGAAAATCTTAATTAGTTTTTTTAAATGAATAAACTTAGGCAATAAAGCAAGGGTCTCGCATATGAAACACAGTGGGCTTACGCTATAGCAAAATAATTTAACCACACCTCAATGTTCGCGTGCGTACCAAGCCACAGTGAATTCACAGGAAGTGACATAGCTGATCGCAAAGCACGTGCAGTGTATCCAGAGAATAATATATTATTCCTACGTCTACCGATGAGCAATGCCTATAGCCTAATAAATAGGCTGATCTGTGAATTGTCAAAAACAAGAAAACTTGGTTCGAAAATTGTGCGCCAAAACTGCCAGTTATGTGGCATTGATCTCGGTGTAGAATTGATTATTCCATTGGAAATTAGCCGATCTATAGAAACTCTCATCAATAGGCTTTCACTTGGCACGGCCTATGCGAAGGCCTTCCGGTATAATATAAAAAACGCTGGCAGTGCTACCTGTGGAAGTAGAGAAGCTGAAGACAGCGTTAATTACATTCTTCTACATTCTAAAAGTTATAATGGATTTTGAAAGAAAAGTAACAAAAAACACACGGGAGGGCTATATGCTCCTTTATAGTACTTCGTGCTCTACTGTAAGAGAAAGTATATTCGCGTTATTGTTAGCAGGTACATTTCACTTCAACATTCTTGTGTTTACATTTTGGCAGAGAAATCTTTGTGAAAGCCCTTGTTAAAACAGTGAAGTATTCAAGAGACTGCTCCAGAGACACATGGTCAGCTTTGGCAACATTTTAGTGAACTTTGATACTTTGTGTGGAAATTTCAATTACGTGATTACTCGTGTTTTTTTTACAAATTTGCTGTTGCATGAACATATTTCTGTGTTGAAAAAACTGGACCGTCAGTGCGTAAGGATTGTGCAATGTGTGTTTGGGGAGCCTTGCCTTTGTGATTCAATATGCGATGACGACTGTCGTGAAAGAGAAGAGGAGTAGCCGGCAGCACGCATAGGCACCAGTCGCTCATCACGCACAATTGTTAAAAAAAAATGGTGCCTAACAGCGAGCTGCGATCGCTAATGCTACTCACTGAGCGTTTGCAAAAGGTTTCCAGAGACCTGCATTGGGAACGGTTGGATTTCCGAGTTAGTAAAATATACCTTGTGATTTACCAATGACATTGTATTTTTGAGTAACTCAGGGAACGAATTGAAGGCACATGCAAGGCAGGACGGCGGCTCTAAAAATTCATATGCAGAAAATTATTCTTTAACAGCCTTGAAAAACGACCGTGCATTATGTTACAGGAAGCCACTACATCAAACTGTACCCCGGGCTCCTGAAGTGTTTCGCCCTTAATGCCATAATGTAAAGACACCCGAGGAAATTTAAGAAGGAGACTTCTTCCTGGTGTGAGCACGTGTTAAATGTGCTGCAGACCACTGTGCTTTACCTGCGCTTCGCACCTGGTGATGACAGCATACCAACAGGATACGACCTCTCGAGTTCGATATCATGACCTTCGTTAAAAGCATGGTTGCACACGTGAGTGAAAGTGGCTCAATCACATACCATTATTGTGGTGCAAATTGATATGATTTTCTTGCTGACTCTTAGTTTCACGTTTGATTATCACTATTGTGCTGTTTATACATGCAAGTTTCTTCAATAAATCCAGTTGAAAGTTAGCGTACGTCCCATTTTCTTTGTCTACTCGTGTGTTGTTGAGCCCCGAAAAGCTTTTATACTTCGAAACACGTAAGTTTTCTGCACTGAAAAAATGGGAGAGACCTTCGTAGAGTATTAAGCGTAATCAAGCTACCTAAACGAGCATGACTCCAGAAATATGCCGTTTTCTACAGTAACGAACAATTAACATTTTGATTGGTAATTAATCATATTGCCTCACTCACGTAAGCCTCTCTCAATCATAGTCATAGACTATTGAGCCCACCTGTCATCGTATTGTGTAGCGGTTATAACGCTCCACTACCCAGCCGAAAGTGGGGGAATTGAATCCCGGCCATGGTGGCTGCGTCTCAGTGGAGGCAAAATGCTGCAGGCGAGATTACTAGACTCAAATTGCACGTTAGAGAACACGTAGCACGTTAAAGAAAGATAGGTGTTCGAAATTTCTGGAGCCCTCTAATACAGCGTCTTATAAGATAGCTGTTTTAGGACGAAATTTCGTTACGATCCAGAACAGACGATTGCGTTTACTTTATTGACCACGGTGAAGATTGTAACACGAGGGGTGACTTTTTGTTGCGTGTGCGTAGAAAAAAGTAGTTATTTCAGTTTTATAATATACTGCAGTGGTTGACTTTGGTAGCGAAAGTCTGGAAGAAATTTCACCTTATGTCCGAGTACATACAGTACCGCTCTTATCTGATTTTTGTTTATTCCGAAGAGATCAATTCGTTGAAAACGTTGCAGCTTCTATATGGGCGCAGTGCTCCAACACCTTCGGATATCCTAACAGAGCGACAAACCAGCGTTCTCTATCACGGATACAACAACAAGAAAAAGAACAGCAAAAGAACCTTCCAAGAAAAAAAAAACAGCCACAGGTCGGAAAGCAGGGATTGGCAGAAGTGACAAAACTTCCGGCGAAAGTCACTCCCCCCAAGTGTAATGTTCGAGCCCTAGGTGACACCAAAGCCTTCTCTAGGCGGCGTTTTTTTTTTCGTTGTGGCAGGCAAATAACCTCATCGCTTGGCTCACAGAACTGCTTTCGCGTCATTTCCTTTACACTGGTGGATCTAGATACTTCAAGTCACGTCTTCTAGTCGAAGACGCGTCACTTCCCTTGAGTACGCTATAAAAAAGAGATCCACCCTCGAACGAGACATCAGTATTGCCGAAGATCTTTGCAGAAGACGCAGATCTCTACCAATATGAAGGTACGTGTTGGGTCATTTGATTGAACTATGCTTCGCTTGATGGTGATGCGGGCACGTTGTATAAATGTTGACAACTTCGTGTAAAATAAACCACAATTTGAATTCTTTAGTTACAGCACATTGATATTTTGGCTTTCTAAATGTATAATATTTATCTAAATGTAGTGTAACAAATCGTTGTTAAACCTATGTTTCAATTCAAGTATGCCTGAGTTTTGATAGCGCCAGATGATGCGTGCCGTATACGCGAGTTCCGGTTGAAGCTTTATTCTATGAAAATGCCCAGAACAAACTCATTCGAAACTGAACACGGCATCTCGTGAGACAAGCAATATTGTGTTGTTGGAATCTCATGCACCATGTGTTGTACCACTTCTCAAGTTTTTGGCAGTCCAGATTAGGAGTTTTTTTATCATGAAGCTTTAGTTAAATCTTACTCTCTGGACAGGACGTGCACACGTAGTGTCCTCTTCTCTGATACCTATGTGTTTTCATCGTTGTGGCTCCGTTGAATATTATCAACCACCTAGTCCCTATATAAGTCTTCTTGATCGTTCCTTGTCAGATATTAACGGCAGTTGCATTGTTCCAAAACGCAGACCTTCGCCGCCGCTGTCTGCGCCCTCCTAGTCTGCAGCGTCTACGCTGACAAGGACGAGAAGGTGGAAGCTCGTGGTGGCCTCTTGGGTGCTGGTCTCGGAGGTTACGGCGCTGGTGTTGGAGGACCCGGTCTTGTCGGGGCTGGTCTCGGAGGCGTTGGCCTCGGCGGTGGATATGGTGGAGGCTTCCAGTCTGGCTACGGCAACGCTGCTGGGGGCTACCATTCTGGATACCAGGGTGGAGCTGCTGGACACAACCAGGGCTCAGGAGCATTTGCTGGTGGTGCCTCCAACAGGAACGTGAACGCTTACAACAACAACCGAGGCTACAGCCACAGCTCAGGCTTCTCGGCCTCTGACAGCAAGAACTTTGGCTCTGGATACAAGCAGGGATCATCTGGCTTCCAAGGAGGTGCTGCCGGACACCAAGGAGGCTTTGGGCAGCAGTCATTTGGTCACCAAGCTGGAACTGGCTATGGTGGTGGATACCTTGGCTAAGTGTGAGTTGCCGAGAAAAACCTTTCAGTGTATATAAGCTTCTTACTCGGCCAAAAGCATTTGGGATAATATTACATAACCAGTTGTATGGTCACCTGTGCAGCGCATGACATCCAGAACGAAGGTACTTGTTTACCGGTGTGTTTTTGAATGTCCCGATTACGTCATTAAAATACACATAAATATATATATGATAGTTATCTGTAAACTGTCACGCATCAATTAAAGCACAGTATGATGGACCTACAAAGAAGTACAGCAATGCAGACTTGTTAGTATGACATATTTGAATATCGATGGTATCACGGATAAACAGGACTAGAGAAGGCAAAAAGAAACATATGGAGCGCTACACTTTCAAGAAATGTTTTTTTTATCGAGCACCATGTCTTTTTATACACTTTTTTGCACACCATTGTAACTAACACGTGGACGAGCGCAAACGGTGGTTCATCAGCAATTTAGGTGAAACAAATTATTCATAGATTTTTTCCTGCATTGCAAGAAATGCGGACGTAGTCTACGCTTTCAAAATACCACCATCTTAGGGAGGAATGGCAGCGAAGTCATATGTCTGGTTGCATAAGTTCAATGGATAGATGCATATGGCACTGCATTTGTCTACCCTCCATATATTGAGCTTTCAATGAAGGAGTTACAACACATTTGACTGAGCTTAAGTACGAAGTGAATGAATTTTTTTTGTTCTCGGATATGCTTTCTGTGCTGAATTTCCTGCTCAAAACTTGCCAATGAGTTACTGCTTCTCCTCCTACACGTGTTAGTAGTAGGGGTAAGTAACATGTTAGAGAGAATGACGTGTTACCTAATATTACAATGTTAGTTGGCAGTGTAGTGCTGTGTGTGTCTCGTTGTTGCCCTATTTTTGCGTGTCTTTTCATGTTACCATTTACACCCAAAACAGTGGGAGTTTAAATAATTGCGGCATTTTATAGAGCTGCTGCAAAATTTTGTATAATGACAGTACTGTTCGATGATGTCTAATATCCTAAAATGAGAATGGCGAGTTTCAAAGTGAGATGATGACTCAGGCACAAAGTATTTGCACGTAATCATTCATTCAAGCTGACTGCATTGTAGTGAGCATTCTCTTAAACTTACTGATCAATTTTGAATGACTGCAGTGACGTCAGCTGACCGTGATATGTATTTCGTTTTGTTTCAATGTCATATAGTTGATATGATGAGTAACACTATCTGGCACTGCAATATTTTCTACCAATGTTTAATGTTCTCAACTACGTGAACATCGTTTGCACACCCTGCGGCTGTCATCATTAAGAATAGATCAATCACTTACAAGTCACGCCGAAACGTAAATTCCACTTCTCCACTAGGAAACGTCAGAATAGCACCAATATTAGAGGCTGTCAAGAGCAGGACAAGTTTATTTTCTTGCATTGACGTGCAAGAGCAGCCTTTGTGCATTCAGTAGGAACCTGAGTTGCATGTCATAATAATATTGTTCTCGTTTTTCTTGAAACACTCAGTCCCCAATTGAAGAAGTGAAGGATTGCACTATGCATTCCCGTCCAGAACAGATTTGTGCTAAAGAAAACATGCGCGTTTGAACTATTTTTACTTGGTGTAAAGTAAAACCTAATAACAAAATAAATTCCACAAATTGATAATTTGAGCTTCAAAAATCATACTAGAAATAGTCAACGAAAATTTACACACCACTTTTTGATTTACGCCTGAAGCAGTGCGTGCTTGTAGTTACCCAGTATATTTATTGTTACGACACAATCGAAATAACCACGTCAAATGATTCGTCGCATATTTGCAATTGCAGAGTACTTAACCTTCATTTATTTTTTGTTTTTTTTTCTTTGCAGAGTTCACGCTTGTTCACGTAGATAGACGTCGATAGCCCAAGCTTCTCCACAAGAATATTATAGGTGTAAATAAACGATGGTCTCTCTCCTCTTGAATACAAATGTTGATTTTTCTCAACAACGACACCTCGATTGAGAATATAAATGTTGTATCTGTCACTCTGCTGATAAAAACTAATAAAAAGGCGGACGCATCACGCCCGCATTAAAGGTTTGTGATAGTGTCACAGTGGGCCAGCCAACCATAATGTTTTCACATTAGCAACCAGAAATAACCACACAAACATCGTATGTAAACAGTTATTCACTTTAGAAGTCTCAGCTAAAACAATTTAGTTACCATTAACAGAGATCAACATAACAACATAGCATGTAAACTGGCACTACACATCCATGATTCTTCGCTGCACTTTTCTGCACAGCCATGGCGGGTGTTTACGGTAGCCATAAGTGCAAAAAAAATGGTACAAGCTCAGACTGACTGACTAAAAGCATTTTGGGCTTGGGTGCGACTCGGACTAAGACTCATCAAATATTGTTTAGCCAGACTTTAGACTTCCGCCTCAATCTGAGTCTGAATCAGTCAAATCATGAGTGCATTACAGTATAATGAGCTCTTCTGATAATGTAGGTACTCTTCAACGCCAATAATTCACATAATGGCTGTCTACAATAAGCCTCTTGATATTGCACCCCTAAATAATTGATTGATTGATATGTGGGGTTTAACGTCCCAAAACCACCATATGATTATGAGAGACGCCGTAGTGGAGGGCTCCGGAAATTTAGACCACCTGGGGTTCTTTAACGTGCACCCAAATCTGAGCACACGGGCCTACAACATTTCCGCCCCCATCGGAAATGCAGCCGCCGCAGCCGGGATTCGAACCCGCGCCCTGCGGGTCAGCAGCCGAGTACCTTAGCCACTAGACGCACCCCTAAATACAGGTTACTATTTGTTAGAATCCACTAATTGCATTTTTACTGACAGAAACTACTCTCAGGGGATATTTGGCAAAGAAATTGCGTTTTAAGAAAGTGCGGAAATGCCCAAAGCATCCTCGGCTTTCTTCAACTGACACCTCCGCCCCGTTAATATTGAACCCCTGTATTAAACACATGTGAGTAAACGAGTGTAGAGACACTAGCCAACATAAGGCCAGTAGCAACGCCGCAGATGAGTAGGTATGACCGTAGTTTGACATTAAAAAAAATGGAGCTCCCTCGGATTTGCTCAAAGAGTATTCTTGCGCTAACGGCTTATTCGAACTCGGAGGTACACCTGGAGACCTGGTTGTTATTGTGAACGTTAACGTTCCTGTTGGAGGCAACACCAGCAAGTGCTTATGAGTCCAGATGTAACTGGATGCACCACCCTGGGATTCATTCTGGCAGCCACCGAACGCATCGCCGTAACCCGACTGAAGGCCTCAGCCGTATGTGCCACGGCTGACTCCTCAGTGACCACCAACAGCTCCACAGCCTTAGCGAAACCTACCCAAGAAGGCACCTAGGTCTTCGACCTTCTAAGTTTTGTCAGCGTAAACGGTGCACGCTAGGAGGGTGCAGACAGTGGCTGTGAATGTCTGTGTTATGGCATTATTATGTATAACAAAAATTTATCACATCATGTGTATTTAATGATAATAAAATCAGTTACCAGAAATTGGATAAAGGAACTGGGAAACATCAGTTACATGTATCAACAATTACAAGTCTGCGGAATAACCATAAATAGTGAGGTGAAAAGAACCATTTTTCAAGGAAAAACAGAAAAGCAGGAATAACTAAACATGCGTGTTAAAGATACCCCCCCCCAAAAAAACAAGCAGAAAACATACTTTAGGAATGAACGAAAATTCGAAGCAATCAAAAGAAAATATTCAGGCTTAGGGAGAACTAGGCAGCTTTCCGCAACCTTACAGTGATAACGTTGAAAAATGTTAGGCCTGTGTCAATGCAGTTATGATATAACAAACGCAGAGATCTAAGGTCCCAAAAATCACCGTATTGCAAAGCCCGTTTCTCCCTCCATTTTTATGCACTCGTGTTTCGCTTACAAATGGTATCAGCAATGCTCGGACCAGACTTCACTGCAATGTTCGTGAGGCCTCGCGGTTCTCTGAGACCATGGCGCTCAGAATACGTACAGGACTCGAACATTGAAGTTTTACCTCGAGTTTTGGCTAGACCTAGTTGAGTGTGCCGATCAAGCTGTGTAGCTCAATGCTACTGCAGAGAAAAATATTACTGAAATTCCGCGCAGAGGGGAAGTTCTTATTTTGGTTGAAGTTGTGAGCAGAGTTATTCGCATGAAGACCCCTGCTCCATGGCACACACCCGTCTATGATGATGGCAAATACACATTTTCATGGCGCACTCTAATTTCTGAGCAAATACCCGCTTACGATGATGGCAATACCCGTTTTCATGGTACATACTCGTTTATGATAGCACATACCCGCCTATGATGATGACACAAACCAGTTTAAGATAATCATACTTTTCTGATGAGCCACGCAATGACACATATCCGTTGTTTCCGCTAACTGTGGCCTTTTATGGGCGAAGCTTGTTAGGGCACAGGCTAGTCCCGCTGTTAGTAGCCATCTCCTCTAGTTTTCGCAGTGTTCATTAGATGGCACTGGGGATGCTCTGCCACTACGGAGTGTACTGCGGCTTGGTGGCGCTAGCCACTGTCCGATCTAAAGGGTACAGCCATATCCATCCATCCATCCATCCATCCATCCATCCATCCATCCATCCATCCATCCATCCATCCATCCATCCATCCATCCATCCATCCATCCACTATTATTGTGAACTAGATGGCGCTCGCTGCGTTGGAGAGGCGTGCTTGAGTGTGAGATGAGATCGTTAGATGGCACATGTGTGCTCAAATCTGATTGGGTATAGGTGCAGCCTACCGAAATTTTTGTAAAGGCTACATTGGCCCCATTGCGCATCGACTTCTTACACAACTCTTGTCCTCATGCTCAGAGGGCGAACTGAAACAGCTGATATGGATATCCGGCCACTGCCGAGTTAGAGGCAATGAGCTTGCTCATGCCTCGGCCCGAGAATTACTCTTCCGGACCCCGGCATATCGCACCCACCCTCGGTTATGCGTATGGACTCGCTCCTAACATGTACAGATATTCTAGAACATCAAAGACTCCAAAGACGAAAACTTCCGCTCCCGGGTCCAAATCTCAGGTAGCGTGGCGTCGCCTGCAGACCTTGTCTTACCCCAATCCATACATACTTTCCTAGATATATCCTGACACATACGCACCACAGTGCAGGTTCTGCGTCACTAAAACAGCCACCCTGTACCACATGGTATGGGAATGCCCTCACAATCCACCTCTACAACCCAAAGCACAGCACAACACTGTAGGGTGGGAGGCTGCTCTGTCAAGCTCGGATCCAAAGACCCAAGAGGCCCTCATGAGACGAGCGAGGACAGCAGCCCCCGCCAATGGTATCCCGGACTAAAGAACACCCTCACCGACATTCCTTCTTTGGTCGCAAATAAATGTTTTATTCTCGCTCCATGGGTATAGGTGCATTGCTCTAGTTCAATCGGATATCGCTACAGGCGCACCTCTGATCGACTCACATTGCATGTGGAGATCGTTCTATATCGTTCGAAGTGGTGGGAGACTGCTATGGGCAGGGGCGAGTTATCCAGGGTTCAAAGCGTTCAACTGAACCGGGCCCTTCGGTTTTAGGGGGTAACCAAGAGCCATAAGAAGTGGCCCACTTCGTTTTTTGTGTTCAAAAAATTTTTACCTTCCTAATGAATTCCTCTGATAGAAACAGATTATATATCTCAAGAATCAATATTCATGCTTCTAAAAGGCTGTTCGTTGCACAATGTGCATTATATAAAAGTCAGCTTACAGTTCTGCAGTCTGTGGTAAAAATAAGGAGACCCCAAAACCTTGCTTTTAACAGTTGAACGCGATGACGATGTCCTGTTTTAGTGCGTACCTCAAGCACTCTGTGCATAAAACAATTTTAAACTTGCAAAGCAAGCCCCGCCACGGTGGACTGGTGGCTAAAGTACTCGACTGCTGACCTGGAGGTTGCGTGATCAAATCCCGGCGGCGGCTGCGGCTGCATTTTTGATGGAGGCGAAAATGCTGTAGGCCCATGTGCCAAGATTTGGGTACACGTTAAAGAACCCCAGGTGGTCGAAATCTCGAGGGCCCTCCACTACGGCGTCTCTCATAATCACATGGTGGTTTTGGGATGTCAAACCCGGCATATCAATCAAACAGAACTTGCAATGCACCCACTACGTGGCCTTGAGGGAATAGGTGCAGTAGCGTGTGCACCTTTTGTAGCGGGTGACCGGCATTACACCATGAAGTAATTATGATTATCGGGTATCCTGACGCCCG